>SJXQ01000948.1:0-36823 GCA_006408695.1 Aepyceros melampus
TAGGAAAAGAAATTAAGGAATCAATTCCATTCACCATTGCAACGAAAAGAATAAAATACTTAGGAATATACCTACCTAAGACCTTTCTGATCTCTATCTGTGTGTGATTCTCTGAATAGGGAGGAAGAATTCAGGAGGTAGCATTACTTGTATATGTATAGCAATTCCTGGGTTCTGTGCAAGTCCTTCCCCAGGAAAGCATCCTCTAGTCTATGGACAGGTTGAAGGAGGAGCTAGAAAGAAAGTTTGGAGTACAAATGGACACAAAATCGCTCCAGTTTCTCTGTATAGTAATATATTTCTTATATGGTAACCCAGTATCATCCCCAGAAAGAAGCAGAGGAGGCCAGTATTCCCAAGATAGTGTTGTTTCTGACAGTTCTAGGAAAGGAAAACAAAACCAAACATCTATTCAGATAGAAATATTCCCAATAAAAGTAATAACACACATATTGGTATTATATCTGGATTTTCAAATACGTTTTAAGATTTCAGAAAATTTATAAAATCAAGAGAAATGCATTTTCATTAAAAAACTTAATTTTCAATATTCACTCACATATCTAATTTTGCGTGATCACAGTCTTACATGGGCTTTCTTGATGGCTCAATGGGTAAAGAATCTGCCTGCAATGCAAGAGACACAGGAGACCTGGGTTCAATCCCTGGGTCAGGAAGAATCCCTGGAGGAGGAAAATGGCAACCCACTCCAGTATTCCTGCCTGAAAAATCCTATGGACAGAGGAGTCTGACAGGCTGCAGCCCGAAAGGTTGCAAAGAATCAGATACGACTGCGTGACTACACACGCACGAGCACAAATCTTACAGGCATACTATTTTCTGTCCTGATTTTTCCACTCAGCACAATCAGATTATACTATTATTTTATAGAAACTGTCGTAGGAGGAAACAGAGGAGTGGGAATGACCATATGGAATTGTCAGGGGAGGTGGAGACAGAGGGACAGGAGAACCCTTGTGTCTTGATGAGAAACTTGGCTCCTTCACCAGCGTGTCCCATTCTTGTGTGATTACAAGATGGGGAACTAAGACAACAGAGTGAGCCACAGCTGCTGGGACAGTGGGAGTCTCTCCAGGAATCCAAAATAAGTTCAGCTACCTCTTCTTAACCACTTGATGTAGGAAATAACTTTGACCCACTGAGCTTGCTTCCTTTTGGAATCAAGAATTGCTTTTTGAAGAAAGCATCTTCATATACCAACTGTGGGTTTGCTTTAAACATATCTCGAGAAAACAAAAGGAAAAAAGTGCTCACTGAGAAGGAGTGGGTCCTCTGATACCAGGATCACACACACAAAAGCCTAGAAGAGACAGACAGAGAACACAATGTGTGTTTCCCCCAGTGAAAGATGACAGAGAATGTGGACCAGCATTAACTGGCGGGTATGTAGACCTTCTCCTCAGATCTGCATGTGTTTAATAGAGTATGAATTTCTGGTGTTTGGAGTTCTCTTATGGTATACAGCAAGGGTCAGGAGCTTTAATTTTGACTATAGGCTTTGCTCACAGACCCTTGAGCTTTGTCCTATATATGTCATTTTGTCAATTCTGGGCATTTCTCTGCTTTGGGGCATAAAATCATAGAAGTGTAGGAATGATAAGTTAAATATTCTAGGAATCATTCATTCAATTTGTCAATGAGGTTCCGTTTTCCTCCCTTTTGAGCACATACCAAGATTGCATTTTGAATTCTTGCGGTTGACTGGGGCATTGTAACAAGTTTTTGCCAAATGGATTTTGAGCCTACCTGAGGAGTACACTTCAATGCCAAAGTATCTAACTGTATACTGTATGTGTGGGAACCGTTACAGCTTTCTTTTTCTCTGGTACAAGCATCTAGCCATGTTCAAGGTTATTCCTTGTCCACTCGTCTATTCACGTGCATGCGTGCTAAGTCACCTCAGTCGTGTCCAACTCTGTGCGACCCCATGGACTGCAACCCACCAGCCTCCTCTGCCCATGAGATTATCCAGGCAAGAATAATGGAGTGGGTTGCCATGCCTTCTTCAGGGGAATCTTCTTGATCAAGACTGCATCTGTATCTCTTACGTCTAACCTGCATTGGTAGGTGGGTTCTTTACCTCTACCACCATCTGGGAAGCCCTCATCTATTCATAAGTAGCTGCAAAGAGCAGCACCCTTGGGAAAACTCTGATTGCTAACAGGAGTGAGAATTTTGTTTTAGGCCTCTCGGGTCTGGAGGATATTTACTCTCATCCAAAATTTAGTCTATCCAGACTGCAAAGACTTTTTCTCACCTGGAAAGAATTTGAAATCTTTTGAAAGAATTTGAAACCTTGGGACATAAGGGCAAACTAAAATGGTCAGGTACATATTAGATAGTTAAAATGTAGCACAGAAATATAGATTTACTATGTAGAAATGCAGTTGGACCTAGTTCTGTCCTCTGTCACTGATGAGTTACGTAACTCGCGGCCAATCACTTGATTATCCGCTGGTCCCATCAGTTCATTTAAGAAGGGCAGAATACTGTCATGTGTTTCCTTTTATTCATCTAGTTTTAAAGATTATGAGATAGTTCTCTGCCAACTTCAGAAAGTGACCAAGTTACCTTGAGTTTGAATGCATTGTCATTCTACCCTTATTAAAGCTCAAATTGTCCCACGTAGAAGTCTCTTTGAGTTGACTTCTGCACTTTTGGCATTACCCTGGAAGCCTTCGATACATTTCTTTTTCTCTTTATGTCAAAATATTCTCGGCCTAAACCAGGAATCAGCCATTTTTCTAAGAAGCTTTAGTTTCCTGTAAATGAAAGATGAATTTTAGGATCAGAGTGTGAACTTAATAGTGATACTAGTTGGGTCATGTTTTTCTAAATTTTCAAGGGACAGCAGGATGGGGAAGTATGTAAATATGACATGTTGTGAGTTTATACTGACATTTCCAATTCAAATTCAGGACCATGAGGCTTAATTTCTCTGTTACTGTTGGGAAATATCTCCATAAATCTCTTGTGTTTCTGAAAATCTTCAGAGCAGGAATGTTGACCATCTTTGTTCTAGACTACCTTCTGAAGGATGTTTGTTAGTGGGTAGCCCTGAAAGATAAAAATAATTTCTTTATATATATATATATATATATACACACACACATACATATATATATATAGATATTTCTCTCTAGTAACTCTTAAATGCTAATAATGATCTGTGTCTTTCATACTGAAGGTCAATGTTTTTTTTGTTGTTATAAAATCCTTGTTTCACATTTTTTTTCATTGTATGTCTACAATACATTACTCAGTATTCTTTTGGAATAAACTGTTCAACTATCTGATAATTCAATTTTCTTTCCCTCTAAAGTAAAAAAAAAAGGTTTGCCTACACAACCGAAGGTTTTCTTTTTCTTCAAAAGTCAAGGGAATTTACTAGGCGGCTGTGTCTTGGTGACAGTTGATAGTCCTGGATATAGGTGTGCTCTTTGACTATTTTGTCTTTTTTTCACAAAATTATTTTCAAACTAAAGTTTTTAGTAGTTGTTAGCTTTACATTTGTTTTCTTGAGAAAATGCTGTTATTTATATGTTGAACCATCTTCGCTTAACTTAAATATCCATGTCTCTCAAATTATTGTGTAAAATTTGCTTTTTATCTTCTATTTCTTTTAATACAGAATTTATTGTGATCATTCTCTTGTTTCTCTTCCAGCTTAGTTTTCTCTTCTCTAACATATTTTCTTTTATTTCTAATTTTTGAATTTATACCTCATTTTTGAATTTTCTAATTCTGATTTATGTTGTTCTTTATTATTTTCATATGAATTTTTACAGGTTTTTTAAGGCAATTTTACACCTTTGTTCTTTGAGCATGCTTTGATGATATTCTTATTGTTTGTAGGGATATTATTCTGTTCCTTTTTTTTTCTGTCTCTTCTTGCTTTCAAAGTAACTTTGCATGAAATTTGATCTCAAGCTTTTCTGATCCTCCTGCTTAATGACTTTGAGTTTTCTTGAAAGTTTAGAAGTATCAATACATTCAAATTAGCTATTCTTCAAAAAATGCCTTCTGTTGCTTTCTCGAAAGTTTGAAAATATGATGGTTGTCACTCTAGATTTCACGGTACTGTTATTTCCCTGCACTTTTATTTGGATATTTCCTTTGCTTTCTTTGTCTGGCTCTGCTCAATCTTCCTTCCTATTACAGTGGTTTATCCTCATGTGGGGCTGGTCAGTTTCATGAGTTCATAAGCACTCAACCACCCCAGTCTTCTCAGTTTTTTGTGTGCTTGTACTTACTACTATTGGAGTCCTTAAAAATTCCCTAAAGGTTGAGTGAAGCCATTCTCCTTCCACAGAGCTGTTTCTTTTCACTCCCCGTTTCATCACATAACCTGTTAGTCCCTTCTGCTTTCTCCCACATAGATGATGAGATAGGTTTTGTGCCATCTCTCTTTTGCTCCTACATGGGTTCTCAGGGATACCTTGTCAGCCAGCTTTGTTGAAAATGTTGTATGTAGGTTTTTAGTTTTCCTCTCTAGTTTCTTTATTCTCATTCAGGGATTCCTAAAGGGCAGAGACTGTGTGACCAAAACAACCATCATCTTTCTGGAATTCATCTATCTTATTTCATTAAAAAGAGTTGTTTAACAACTACCATTATGTAAATATCAAAGTATAAAAGTGAATAAGATGCTGTTCCCTATATTGAGAAACTAGTGTAAAACTGAGAAAGAGCTTTGAATGCTGAGGCATTTTTTCCTCTTTTCAAATTTAAGTTCATTTTGAAGTATAATATATATATAGAAAAATTCATATTTCTTAATTGTTCAGTTCAGTCGCTCAGTTTTGTCCGACTCTTTGCGACCCCATGAATCGCAGCATGCCAGGCCTCCCTTTACATCACCAACTCCCAGAGTTCGCCCAGAACCACGTCCATTGAGTCCGTGATGCCATCCAGCCATCTCATTCTTGGTCGTCCCCTTCTCCTCCTGCCCCCAATCCCTCCCAGCATCAGGGTCTTTTCCAATGAGTCAACTCTTCGCATGAGGTGGCCAAAGTACTGGGGCTTCAGTTTTAGCATCATTCCTTCCAAAGAAATCCCAGGGTTGATCTCCCTCAGAATGGACTGGTTGATCTCCTTGCAGTCCAAGGGACTCTCAAGAGTCTTCTCCAACACCACAGTTCAAAAGCATCAATTCTTCGGCACTCAGCCTTCTTCACAGTCCAACTCTCACATCCATACATGACCACAGGAAAAACCATAGCCTTGACTAGACGGACCTTAGTCGGCAAAGTAATGTCTCTGCTTTTGAATATACTATCTAGGTTGGTCATAACTTTTCTTCCAAGGGGTAAGCGCCTTTTAACTGTACAACTCATTAATTTCAGAAATTGAACAAACACATGTAACCACTGTCTACATTAACTACATTAGCTTTCCTTTTGTCCTTTCCTTGCTATACCCTCTGACTTATAACAGCATAAGAGTAACCACTCTCCTGACTTCTAACAGTATAGATTAGTTTTGCATGTTTTTTATTCATTATATGGATGGAATGATAACAATATGTACTTTTTCAGTCTATCTTCTTTTGCTCAACGTTATACTCATTATGATAATGGTAACTACTGTGAATAAATTTGTTCTCATTTCTGTGTAACTATATCATAATTTCTTTGTTCTGCTGATTATAAGCATTTATATATCCTTTGGGACTCTAATAAATAGTGATATTATAATATTCTAGTATATGTTCCTTAACAAATGAATGTATGCATCTTTCTTGGGTATATACTTAACTCGGGATGGAATTGCTGAGTTGAAAGTTGAACATCTATTCAGCTTCAATAGATACTATTAAATTTTTTTCCAAAGACATGGTACTTCCAATTGAACTTTCACTTGGTACTATGAGTATGATCTGGGTAGGGAAAAGCTGTAACCAACACTGTCTTTTAGGAAACAGTTCTGGGATTTCTTTGTTAGAGTAGATTAAAGGAAGGCAACAACAGAAATAAAGACGAATTTAACTATGATAGAATAAAATAAAAGATTAGAATATAGTAAGTCCCCTACATATGACTGGGTTCTATTCCAAGAGCAGGTTCATAATTCCAATTTGTTCCAAAGTCCAATAAAGTCAGTCTAGTTACCAGCTAACACAGTGGGCTATATACCACTGCTTTTACGCTTGTTTCCAGACATCCATGGCTTGAAATAAAGATACTGTACCACTGTCCTCTGTGCAGTACTGTACAATAAAGTATACAAAAGCACAGCTACTTGTAGAGGATGTACACAAGTGGCAACATACACCAGGCATGTGAACTAATGTGTGATTGCACATGCAAACGCACGTTCATGTCTTTGAAAGTTCACAGCTTGAAGATTCGTATGTAGGGAACTTGCTGTATGTTAAATGGAATAAAGGAAGAGGTATGGATATGAGCCACTGCATGTTGGTATAATCTGCTAAACCTCTGTGAGGGAGAAAAAAGTTATTACAGTTTGCATGGAAGTTTGAGTGGGAAGATGATGAATTCAGATACGCTGTGCCAATGCAGAAAAACCTCAGGGCCTACTTACATGCAACTCTATCTTTCCCCCTTATTTCCCATCCCTACAGGTCCTGAACTGATCCCTCAGGCTTCCTGTAACCACGTAAATTAGCAAATAAAAGACCACATATTTTTTACACTTAACTAGAAATGCAGTGATTTCAGTAATATAGGGTCCTAGTAACATAAAACACCCATTGAGAAGAATCTGCAATTACTGCTTTCCACTTCACACGGCTGCATTATTTTTATTTTGTGTTACACACAAAAGTTCTTTAAAGCAGTTAATTGGGATTGACAGCTCCTGGGTTACATCTCTTCCCTCTGAGGCAGGCAAGCCAACCCCCTCTTCTTTATGCCTAGCCTGTGCTCCATCTACCTGGATCCCTGTGCTAACAGCCAAAAAGCTCTATATTGTCATAGCCTGGGTGCTGTGCTTTCCCCCAGCCCGTCCTCCCTTATGAGTAGAAAGAAACAGTGTTCCCTGATGGGCTGAGGAAGGGCATAGGACAGTGGCAAACTCTCCCCATCGTGCAGAAGAATTATTTTTGGGCAGAGCCTTCCTGCGCTCTAGTTTTCCTCAGTCTTCAAGTACTGATGAAATTTGCATGTGAACAGCTCTTTGCCTCTTATGGGCCCATCTGTTCCTGCTGTTAATCTTTTACCTGGAGCCCTAATTATAAATGACTCTGGGCAGAAAAGCCTATGATGTCACTGTCACGAGATCAGAGCTTCAGGTGGGATACAAGGTGCCGGAGCAGATGGACATCGTCTGTGCAAAGATCTTCGTGTTTTGTCAATATCCACTGCATAAGAACGATGGTGAAAGGAAATACTGAAAACAGATGCAAGGAAAATAACTCCCAACTACACTGCTCTTTTTTTCTTCCTTTCCCAGCTTCAGTTCAGTTCAGTCGCTCAGTCATGTCAGCAAGTCACGCACGTCGCAAGCTAACTCACGCAAGGCTTCCCTGTCCATCACCAACTCCCAGAGTTCACTCACACTCATGTCCATCGAGCTGGTGATGCCATCCAGCCATCTCATCCTCTGTAGTGCCCTTCTCCTCCCACCTTCAATCTTGCTTAGCTTCAGGGTCTTTTCCAGTTAGTCAGTTCTTGGCAACAGGTGGCCAAAGTATTGGAGTTTCATCTTCAGCATCAGTCCTTCCAATGAATATTCAGGACTAATCTCCTTTAGGATGGACTGGTTGGATCTCCTTGCAGTCCAAGGGACTCTCAAGAGTCTTCTCCAACACCACAGTTCAAAAGCATTAATTCTTTGGCGCTCAGCTTTCTTTATAGTCCAATTCTCACCTCCATACATGACCACAGGAAAAACCATAGCTTTGACTAGATTTAGCTTTCCCAGCTTACCACATGGCAACAACAGTATAGTGCCATGATTTGTAGGAATTAGAATCGCGCTTTTAGTAAGCCTGGTTTTCCTAGGTCCATCATCGTGAAATAGATACTCTCTTGGCTTATAGGTTGACAGGAGACTCTGAATTCTGTGACATCAGATCCAGGAATAGCCAATGAAATATCTGAGAAACCACTCAGAGGAAGAGGCCATCATAAGATTTATATAGTCCAAATCTTTTTTCCACAATATAAGCCAATTCATAATTCCTCCAGATTCACCCTACACCCATTTTATAATTCATGGGCTCTTCATTAAAGGAGGCAGGAGAGAAATACCTCTTCCTCTTCCTGGAGAGTAGGGAGTTTCAGCCAATCAGCTGTCTAGGAAATTGCCTGACTTATGTACTCCTCATAGGTATGTGCTAAGAACATACAAAGTTCTTCATCAAAAGCAGAGACTCACACAATTCTGTAAAATGGTATATCCTGATTCAGAAAAAGACTAGATGCAAAGTCAAGATGCAAAACAGTGTAATGTGCTCCTGATTATGTTTAAATAAAAGAGGATAAACACATACACATACAAGATTAAAAAACATACCTACCAAATTATAAAGAAAATGGGAAGGGCATAGAATGAGATACAAAGTTATAACCGAGATAGTAAAGAGATTAAAAATTCTAAGCCAATCTCCAAACAGTAAAATATCCAACTTCTGGTTAATTTAAATTTTTTTGCATCAAAATCTTTCTTTTATAACTATTCTATTGACTCTATTAGTTTGTAAGCCATTACTTGATAGAGTAGGTCAATTTAGGCCAGAAAGAGCTAACATAGGGCATATAATTCATGTAAGTGTCCTTTCATAGTGTGATTAAGGGGGATCATGTTTTCATTTTCAAAGATAAAATCATAGGCAGTTCCTCCCACCCCCCACTATTTGAATGGAATGTAATACAATCAATTAGCTGTGCAGAAAATGTGTAGGTACAAGCAAAATTTATTGTCATCTCTTGCCCTCCAGAGAGCCAGTGATGGGGGAGGAAAAACAGGATCCTTTGACAAGAAGGAGTTACCTTTTTTCCCACCCCAAGCAGGGTTTTGTGCTTATTCTAATAGCAAAAATGGGCAAGCAGATATAACCAAACAATCTACAAGTTCCTCAGGGAACCTGGGTATTCTATGGCCCATGAGAGGAGAAATGGCCAGTCAGTCAAATGGTCTCCACAAGTGATAGAAAATCAACTTTGAAATCAGGCTAAGTGAGCAGCTGTTACCTTTGGCTCTCCTGAAGGATGATCCCAAGTCTTCTATTTTAGGGGACCAGTTGAATTTCGCCTCTTATTGGGGATGGTCAAGCTCAAGGTGAGGTTGCTTATCATATCAAGAGTTAATAGTTATGTTAGGGCTTCTCCATCTTCCTGAGCAAAAATGTTCTTTGGAGACATTTGAAAAACCCAAGCACACATTCCTATTTCAAATATAATGTTGGAATCTAAATTCAAACTGGTGTAATATTATCAAGTTGCTTCAGATGGCTTTAAAGACTTCCACTATTTATAAGGATAATCTCTTTGTTACTGAACTCAGGTCTGGTTGCTCACTACTTAGAAAAATATTACTGAAGGGACAAGTGCCGGTAGGAAGGGAACAATTAGTTTAATCAGAAGGCTGGCAATCTGAGGAGAAGGCATGCCTGTGTCCCAGAACCAACTCCGAAGATTCTACTTGACCATGAAAGTTTTTAAAGGGAAGAAGGAGAAGTAGTTTTAGTTAATCACTGGGGTAGCAGATCAGATTCATCATCACCACCCACTGTGTGCAGACTTGTCAGTTCCTTGTGCTCTTTCTTTAGATGCCATCTGTTCACAGAGTTCACTCAGGAGATTGTTGAAGGGAAGCTGGGGAAATATCTGGTTATCTGTTAATTACTTATTCTTCATTTCTGTTTGTTTACCCTGAGGAAAGAACCAACAGTTTAGGCCAAGTATCATGTGATCGAAAGATGTGAAAGGTGTGCTTGGACTGGAGATGAGTAGATTATGGGGGTGCCTGGTTCAAAGTTAGTTACAATTTATTGGGTTGGCCAGGGAGGCCAACCCAATAAATTGGATGGACAGGGAGGCCTGGCGTGCTGCGATTCATGGGGTCGCAAAGAGTCGGACACGACTGCGCGACTGAACTGAACTGATTGGGTTGGCCAAAAGTTTCATTTGGGTTTTTCTGTAAGATGGTATGATCCAAATGAACTTTCTGGCCAACCCATAGCTTTGCTAAGACAAGACAAAAGGGGACTTCTGCAGAAAACTGTTTCCTACAATAGCTGCTTACAAATCTCTACCATCAGACATCATTCCATTTGTATGGGTTCAGGGGCAAAGGTTCCTCTTCTGTAATTTCTTCATGCTGACATAGGGCACCATATTCTTAGAGTGGAAGATGTCAACAGGGGCATATAACATCTCTTTGCTGACAATTCTAATTGCCACTTCTATATATGGACAGAATAAGCTATAATTATTTTGATGCTTACAAAGGTACAGATTATTATGAACAATAGTGTTAATCCCATTCTCTTGGGGCCAGTTCTTGGAATTGTGCTAACCATAAATTCAGTACTGCTCAAGATGGAAGAGTTTATGTCATGGCTACAGTCTGATCATGATGCAGTTAGCTTTTTCCTTCTGGTGGCTGTTAGAGTATCTATGAAACAACTCAAGGCTATGCATGAGACAGTGAAAGATTCTGGGACTCAATTTTTCTAACTGTTAATTGTTTGAACCTGCTCCTTGGTGACTCAGGGAGGCCTGGGACACTTCAGCTTTTCTACAAACAAGAGGCAGGGGACATGGAGGTAGCCTTTGTATTTGGCGGGGCTTGAAGGATCGAGTTGGTTCTACTCAGTTTCATCATGACTAAAGATAAAACCTTTCACTGTAAAATGGCATTTGTTTGGGTAGTACCTAGACCCCAAGCAAGGAGGAGCTTATCTAAGGAATCTCTTAGCAACACAGGTCTCAATTTGAACCTACATGTACAGGTTAAGAAGGCAGACATATATCAACAAACACAGGGAAGGAGGAGTCTTGAACATAGAAAGCCAGAGGGTAAGACAATCTTTGAGAAAGAGGTGATATAGATTTTTATCATGGTGGCAATGCCATTTCTTCATAAGAGCATTCAGAAGGCAGTCAATTGGGAAAAGTCCTAAATACACAACTCAAGATCGTATTCACACAAAAGAGAAGGAAGACAGAAAAGGATATCAAGGTAAACTAGCTAATTTTCAAGTTTTTAAAACAAAGCCTAAGGGTAAAAAATTTATAAAGTTCAAGTAAACTGAATATACACAGATGAGGTTGGTTTCCTGCTGCCTGTCTTAGATGAATTGTCCCTAAGACAGTAAATAGTTTCCCTTATGTCACCTAAAAGTAAGTCCACACCAATGACCAATCATGGTTATAATGGGACCTTTCTCCTTTCTGGCTTTTATGCCCCCTTAAGGTGTCAGGGACAGGCGAGCCTGGTGGGCTGCCATCTATGGGGTCACACAGAGTCAGACATGACAGAAGCAACTTAGCAGTAAGGTGTCAGGGTAAAATAGGTGCCATTTCAGGCCAAGAGTCAGAAAGAGTTGGTTGACCAGCCTGAGTCTTTCTTTGTGCCAGGACTGTGTCTCAGAAAAATCCGTAACTGGCAGCCTTGACTTAGAAGAAACATCTTTGATTTCTTTCCTATAAATCCTCTTAGAAAGGATTGGCCCTAGTCATGATGTGCCCCCCAGGGACAGGGGAGCCTGGTGGGCTGCCATCTGTGGGGTTGCACAGAGTCGGACACGACTGAAGCGACTCAGCAGCAGCAGCAGGAGCATGAGGTGTGAGGTACTGTCACGATCACTTCATGGCAGTGCTCCTACCTGGAACATTCCATGGACAGAGGAGCCTGTCAGGCTACAGTCCATGGAGCTGCAAAAGAGTCAGACACAACTGAGCAACTAACACCAAATCACTGCAGACAGTGACGACAGCCATAAAATTAAAAGATGCTTGCTCCTTGGAAGGCAAGCTGTAAGAAACCTAGACAGCGTATTAAATATAAAAGACATCACTTTGCTGACAGAGGTTCATATGGCCAAAGCTGTGGTTTTTCCTGTAGTCACATACAGATGTGAGAGTTGGATCATAAAGAAGGCTGAGTGTCAAATAATTAATGCTTTCGAATTGTGGTGCTGGAGAAGACTCTTGAGAGTCCCTTGGACTGCAAGGGGATCAAACAAGTAGAAATCAACTCTGAATATTCATTGGAAGGACTGATGCAAAAGCTGAAGCCCTAATACTTTGGCTGCTTGATGCTAAGAACCATCCCTTGGGAAATACCCTGATGCTGGGAAAGATCTGAAATCAAAGAGAGAACGGGGTGGCAGAGGATGAGATGACTGGATGGCATCACTGACTGATGGACATGAATTTGGGCAAACTCTGGGAGACAGTGAAGGACAGAGGATCCTGGCTTGCTGCATTCCATGGGGTCTCAGAGTCGGACACAGTTTAAAGACTGAACATAAACAATACAAGTTGCTTTACAATGTTATATTAGTGTTTGCTGTACAACAAAGTGAATCAACTATATGTATATCCAATCTGTCTTGGACCACCCAGTGCCCAAATCCCACCCCTCCAAGACTTCACAGAGCACCAAGCTGAGCTCTCTCTGCTGTACAGTAGGTTCTTACTAGCTATCTGTTTTACACATGGCAGTTCACATGTGTCAGTTTCGATCTCTCAGTTCATCCCACCCCCTACACTGTGTCCAAAGCCTTCTAAGCAAATATTTTCATCACTTTTTGACAGGCATTTGAGTAGAAATCAAGATGCAGAGAAAAGTATTTCTTTTGGATATCTGCATAATAGTCTCAACCTAATATATCTGCCTCAGTAGTTGTGTATGTTGAAAATAAGAGAGGATGTTCCAGAAACAACCTCAAGAGTTTGCTCATTGTACCCTTTTCATGGCTTTTATACATATGCTGTGCGTACTCAGGTTTCCTTTTGCAGAGTGGAAGGTTGCGCCAAAGCATTGCTTCACTGGCAAAGCTACCTTCATCCTTTTATGAGCATTCTTGACAGTCTCACAAGATCATCTAAGACAACATGCTTACTCTCATTGAATTTTGTCTTCCATTTTCTATTAGATTCTTTAATTGGCTATTTATACCACTTCCAGACATTTGTGTACTGCCCCAGGATAAATAAATTTTAAAAGGTATAATATGAGTAGCCAGCCCACAATTAATGAAGGAGCTCTTTTATTTTGTCTTGAAGTTGGCTGTTAGGAATCTGAAATTTATTTTCCCCTAGAAAAATAAAGCATAGACAGGTTATTAATTTGACTACTGTATTTTATTTCTTTAGAGAATATAGATGAATATTAAATCTATTTTTAAAACCCTGTTTTCTCATTCACAAGCTACTTCTCTGTAGAATACATTTGCATTTTCTAGTTTTACATACCATGCACATACCTGTTCCCAGTATAATTTCTCCCCCTTGCGCTGAGCTAAAATGGGGGGAAGGGGGTCACCAGAGGTCCAAGTGGTAGCAATGGCCAAAGCAGAGAAGGAAGGAGATGAAGTCTCCATGGCAACCACAGCTCAGCTGGGAGGACCCCTTCCCCAAGCCTTAAACATCTTCTGGGTAAAGGAATGAGGATTCTAAGTTTCCCAATAAGAGCAGGAGTTAAGGAAACTCCAGCAGTCTCTTTTGTTGAGGGGAGACTATAGGAGCAGAAGTATTTGCATGAAAGGAAGGTTAATAACTGAGCCTCATTGGTCGTCTGATGATGTCCAAGTTCTGTGTCTTATTAGTTGTTTATCTGTAGCTCCTGACAGAACACCGAGCAAACACTGGGGTTTTAGTAAATACTGAATTATCCCAGGAGATGATCCTGGGAAGGGGAAAAATAAGTGACTTTGGATAGGATCTAGCTAAAATAATCCTGCCTGAATTTATATTTCGCTCTCTAGAGGGTTGTGAATTTCCAAACATTTGCAAGCGTCTACATACTGTGGTATACACAGAGCAGGGGTGGACACTGTTTCAGGAACAGAAAGTCCTACCCTCACATGCTCAGGATCCAAAACAGCCATCCAGGAAATGACAGCAGAGGGGACATTTCAGAATCAAACGGGAACTTGATTTGAATTATCATTCTGTGCCACATGGCCAAGTGTCTGTTTTCTCAAGCCCTCCATTTATTTATGTTTAAAAATGGAAATGCTGTTAGAAAAATTTACAGCCACATTGGATCATGGTGAAGGTTAAATGAGATATTGGATGTAAAAGTTGCCCAGTGCATGGTAAGCAGTTAATAAATGCTAGCTTACAAGATTTCTCACTTTGGGGAAATGTGAGTGATGGGAAAATGAGAGCCCTCCTACGGACCTGAGACCAGAGGCACACCTGGGCCAGGAGAGACTTTCAGAGCTTGTCTGTCAGGTCTGAACTCCCCTAAATGCCTGATCATAACCATTTCGGCAGATCAGGAAGAGGGAGGGCGAGGTGTGAGCGGCGAGAGTCACATTTCCTCCTGTGGGTTTGTGTCGCCCGCCATGACTTCCACATCCACTCTGTTTGTGCTCCAGGGCTGCTCTATTATTAGTTTCCGCTGCTGGTTCTCCTCCAGCTGCGTGTCCATCAGGGCCCATTGCAGAATATCAATCTGTCCTCACATGGCAGAAAAGCCGTGCGGCGATCTATTAAAAACATCCCCAGGACCCCAGGCCTCTGACAGTCTCAACCCTCGGCAGCCTCACTGCTTGGAAGACATTGTTCCCAAACTTCCCAAGGTGTCCTTTATTTGCCTCTATCAGTCCTATTTGGAACTTATTGCTGTGAACTAATGAGCCCCACAGTGAGCCCTTTGACAAAAAGGTTGTGTCTTTTGATGGTATTATCTGTTCCCTTAGCAGAAGGAAGTCAAGGTTGGGTACCTTTGATTTTGAGAGATGGTCATTTCATTTGTCAAAATACACACAGGGATTGTCCTTCATTCCCTGCCTTCAAATCAATGTCCCCAAGTCAATATGTCATTACCTCACCTGTCACCTATAACCACAGCCTTTTATTAACTCTGTGGTTACAGTGTCATGGCATGAAAGTGGCCCGTGCTTGCTTCTGATTCTCTTCCCACATGTCTGAATTTCTCCTTTTTGAGTCCACATTTCACGATTTGTGTCTGTCATACTGTCTTGTCCCCTCAACACCCGACCTTGGGAAAAAGTATGGGAAACTCATGTCTGTGATGTGTGGAGCAGGTGTGACACTCTCAGGCTTCTTGCTTCTCTGGAGTGAGTCATGACCTCACAGCACCCATCCTGGGTTGGCTATTGAGTTTCTTGTCTTCAGGAGTGTTTGCTCCTGCGGTTCTTCAGTCTCAATGTGCTTGTGAATTTCTCTTTCCCCTCCTTCCTGTCTTAACAGTCATCCGAAGGACCTGGACAAAAAGTAGCTGATTAACACATGTTAACTGATCAAGCTGTGGTTGCTGAGAGTCAGTTGAATTGAGAGAGAAGGAGAAAAGAAGGAGAAAAAAAAAGAGATGAACAGAATTGAGGTAGCAGATGAAAGTCAGCTGGAGGGAAAAAAATTATAACTTAACATGGGTACTGTTATGGGCCGGGAATTCTTCTAGCCTCTTTTTATACCTAAGTCCACTTCATTCTTGTTTCAAACACTTGAAATGGATATGTGAATGGGGGGACTATAGCATGTTTATAGTGAGTATGGACTTTGGAGGCTGATTGCCTGGGATCTAATCCTCACCCCTCTATTAATTAATTAGGAGGCTTTGAGAAGTTACTTAACTCCTCTGTGTCTCAGCTTCCTTATTTACAAAATGAATCTAATAATACCTACTTTGTACAATTTTCCTAATAATTAAATATGTTGATATATATAAGCTATATAGAACAGATCCTGCTATATAGTAAATATTCATTAAGAATTAGTTATTATATTAATAATTGTATTCTCACTTGTAGAGCCTGGCCAGGTCTACCGTATTTGTCTACCAAGGACAGCACACTCCTGACTATGGACAGTCATACAGCTTTGTCTAGGCAGAGATCCCTCAATTTCATGGCCAGCTGTCCTAGTGACTTGAGGGGAACAGGGCACTCTTCTCACACTCATCTTGTGCACTGGGAATACCAATAGCTTCTCACACTCTGTTCTGTGGCAGATTTTGGCACATGTTTCAAGAGCATTTGAACCTTTTACATATTATTACCATAAACTGTTAAATCCCTTCTGTAATGAGAAGCAAATTGGGAACTAATTAAATGTAATCTTTCTGGAAAAAAAATCCTGCTTGGGCTCTTCAGAGTGGGACAGACTCCATTTTATAATTTCTTTCTGAGAGTTCCCCACTTCCTATTTAGAACTCTTTCAATTATTATTAGCTTAAGAAAGATACCCATGAAAGGTCCCCTGGGCAGATGAACATACAGTGAAATAAAGTACATTTTCTTATTAGAAGCTTTATCCATTCTGGTGCTCACCAGGCTACAGACTACAGAGGAACTGGAAAGGATTCAGCCCATCTCTGAATTCCTGTGGTTCCTTGAATCATTAGCAAATTGTTCAGCCATTACTTGATATCTGATTGTGTATAGGTCAAGATATCCAGTTCTTAACTGTAACTTCACTGAAGCTACAGACCATGCCATGTGTATTTTCCCGTGGACTCATCCTTTATCTGACAAGCACATGAATTCCCCTTCAGTCCCCATCTCATGAAAGTATCTCGGTTACCACGGTTCTGGAGACCCATGTACTTGCTATGGCTCTGCCGGGATGGCCAACTGTCAGCATTCTATTCTCATCACACAGGTGCTCCAGTTACAGGAACCTTCTTTCACCATCTTGAAGGTACGGGGAAAACTTCTTCTACCACAGGACCTCTGCACGTCCTGTCCCCACTGTCTCATTGTTCTCCCTACCTCCTTGCTCTTCTCATCATCACACTTTTCTCCCACCTAGTTAATGTCTATTCATCCTTCAGATACTTTGACTCCCCTTATGTGCCCCTCCCAATGTTCCTCACTTCTGCACTCATCCAAGTACAGTTCTTTGATATTTGCAATCAGTGAATATCTTCATTTCATTGAAAGTACTTCTTAATATTTATAATTAAAAAAGTTTTATTGATGCAGCTATTTGATTAATGTCATTCTCCTGACTAGCTCGAAGTTTCCATTAGAGAAGGAACTGTTTTTGCTCATCAGTGTATCTTCAGCATTGGACACAGTATTTAGCACAAAAGAAGGTTGCAATAAATATTTTTGAGTTAATTTGTGCTCAACAAGTGTTTTGATTTTCAGTGAAGGTTTGGTTGTTATTATACTGGTAGATTCAGTAAAGTTTCCTAGAACCAAGATTCAGCATAGGGTTTCCTGTAGTAGCTTCAAGTAGTTCCATCTGAAACTGTGCTCTGAATAGGTGTAACTGGTATGCAGTAGACAGGCTTGTATAGGATAAAAGTCAGACTAGAGGTCATTGCCTGGTAGGTCATTCTGAACTAGCATTCTCACAGGCAGCAGTGTCAGGACAAGCTTGTATGAGTCAGGATAACAAACTAATAACAGGATTATGGAGTCCTCAGGTGTTGAACAGAAATGAAATCTATGTGATCGGCAAGAGATCTGGAATCCTGTTTGGTGAACTCATATTTATTGCAGAAGTTGATGTGCTTGACACTATACTTGACATTATAAGAACAGGACATCTGTAGACAAATGATTCTGTTCCTTTTCTAGAGTCCTGGGATAGGGGGAGAATGGTTAATTATGGTGTGTTATAGAAAATCCACTGATAGAGGTGCTGCAGGAAGACCCAATTTCACAATCTGTGGCCTTTACAAAAGGCTTCTTGGAGAAGATAACACCTGAGCTGATCCTTGAAGAATTGACCAGGAGTTAGGTCATGAGTCTGTATAGTCAAAACTATGATTTTCCCAGTAGCCATGTATGGATATGAGAGCTGGACCATAAAGAAGGCTGAGCACAGAAGAATTGATGCTTTCATATTGTGATATTGAAGAAGACTCTTGAGAGTCCCTTGGACTGCAAGAAGATCAAACTAGTCAATCCTAAAGGAAACCAACCCTGAATATTCACTGGAAGGACTGATGCTGAAGCTGAAGCTCTAATACTTTGGCCACCTCATGTGAAAGCCTACTCATGGGAAAAGACCCTGATGCTGGGAAAGATTGAAAGTGGGAAGAGAAGGGGACGACTGAGAATGAGACGGTTGGATGGCATCACCAACTCAATGGACATGAATCTGAGCAAACTCTGGGAGATAGTGGAGGAGCCTGGCATGCCATCATCCATGGGATTGCAAGGAGTTGGACATGACTCAGCAGCTGAACAACAATGAAGTAGGTATGTACAGAGTAGTAATAAGGAGAGGAATAGTAGGTATATTCCAGGTAATGAGCGGATGTGGGAAGGTCAAAAGATGGAACAGTGCCCAGCATACTTGAGAAACTGGAAACCTCCCATGGATGACTAGATTGTGGCAGTAAAATGGGGCTGGGGGGTTTAGAAAGCCATAAGCCTGAGGTAAAGGCCATGAACTTGATAGGGGTGGGATTTGAGAAGCCACTGCAGAAGGACCGGAGACATCTGTGATCCAAGCTATTTAGAAAAGTGGCTTTGCCATTAGAGTGAGAAATGGATGAAAGAAGCGTGGGCTGACAATGGAGCTTATGAAAGGGAGGTCATGAAAAGATGTAGGGGAGTGGTGTTTAAATTTCTGGAAAGGAGATAGACTTTAGGTGTATTGAAAGATAGCGTCAATAGAGGTTGGCCATACCAAATGTAGGCAGTGAAGCAGGAGAAGGTTTCTGACTTTGGCAGTTTAATAAAAGGAGCTGCCCCTTACCAAGAGAGGTTCCGTATGGGGAAAACAGCTTTTGTTGTTTGGAGGTGGATAAAGTGGATAAATTGGTTTTAAAGTTATTAAAGGATGATGAGACTGCTTGCTGGCCCCAAATATCCATGTTCTCTCTTAAAAATCAAATGTCCATGTTTCCTGGAGGCTTTCTCAGCTTGCTTGCACCTGCGTGATGATCATTTAATTACGTGCTAGCCAGGGGGATGTAAGCACATCTTTGGAAACTTCTTTCAACCAGTGTTCTCTCTTTTCCTCATTTCCTCAGTTATTCTGTTGGGAATCCAGATGTGTTGGCTAGGATTCCAACAGCCATCTTAGACCATAAGATCGAAGCTGCATATGGAAGATAGTGAAGTGAGGAGATAAAGTGTCTCGAGACCCTGTTGACTGTAGCCTTTTCAAGCTTGGCTGCCAGTTTGGATACACCAGTATGGATCAGTTAGCTTCTTTCACTAGCCATACCTATCATCACCCAATGGCCTCATGAATAAAGTGGCCATTCTGGGAGAAATGGAGGCTATACCCGGGCTTAGCAGATGGGCTTGTGCTTATCAAGATCGATCTCTCTGGCTATGGCCATTGCTGTCTATCAGCAGCAGAGATCAACACTGGGTTCCCAATATGGTGCCCTTCCCTGGGGTGATCATTCAGCTATCTAGTAATGAGTTGTTTATACTGGACCACTCCTATCATGGAATGGGCAGTGTTTCGTTCCTCCTGGATTAGATAATTACTCTGGATATGGATTTGCCTTCCTTGCTCACAATGCCTCTATCAGAGGTAACATCCATGGATTTACAGAATGACTTATAGTATTGTACACAGCATAGCTCCTCATCAGGTTGCTCACTTTATAGCAAGAGTGGGAATGGACCTTGCTCATGGAATTCAGTGGTCTTAACACATTTCTTTGGAGCTTCCCTGATGGCTTAGATGAGGAAGAATCTGCCTGAAATGCAGGAGACTCAAGTTCAATCCCTGGGTTGGGAAGATCCCCCAGAGAAGAGAATGACTAACCACTCCAGTATTCTTTCATGGAGAAGCCCATGGACAGACACAACTTAGCGACTAACACACACACACACACACACCCATGTTTCTTATCATCCTGAAGCAGCTTGTTTGCTAGAGCTCTGAAATAGCCTTTTGAAGACTCAGAATCAACAGAATATAGAATCTCTCTCTCTTGATTTCTTGGTCTCTCTGTATGTCTCTTTCAATGTGTGTGTGTATGTGTGTGTGTGTGTGTGTGTGTGTGTGTGTGTGTATATATCCATATCTATAGAGACCTTGGAGTTTTTTCACTCTCTTTAGATTCCCTTCATTGTTTTACCTCACCTCATTACTTGAGATGGACAGGCGACCCTCTGACTTCCTGGTACCCATGAGGTAGAGGAGGCAGTATACTGGTTAATGATTCATCGTCTAGAGCTGTCAAAGTGTCAAAGTGAAAATCACTCAGTCTGTTTGACTCTTTGTGACCCATGGACTGTAGCCTGCTCAGTTCCACTGTCCATGGAATTCTCCAGGGCAGAATACTGGAGTGGGTAGCCGTTCCCTTCTCTAAAGTATCTTCCCAACCCAGGATTAAACCCAAGTCTCCCACATTGCAGGCATATTCTTTACCATCTGAGCCAGGAAAGCTCAGGAATACTGGAGTGCATAGCCTATCCCTTCTCTAGGGCATCTTTGTGACCCAGGAATCAACCTGCAGGGTCTCCTGCATTGCAGGTGGATTCTTTACCAACTGAGCTACCAGGGAAGGCCCCTAGAGCTGGGATTGCCCAAATTTGGTGGATTCCAGATTCTCGTATGTCCTTGAGTGGTTCAGGGCCCTTGAATGCATAGCCTCAGCAAGGGTGGTTATGATATGATGACTTACTTTGGTCATTACAGCTGTTCTCCACAGGTATGATTATGTTGTCAATGATTTAATTCAAAGCCATTAAAAATACTTCTGTGTGAAGAGTAGGTTTTATTATTAATTTTTTCTCTGTATTAAGGGAAGCGGTAAAACATACTGGCTTTATATTCCAAGATTTTAAATCTAAGAGATATGAATGCATCATGACCCGTGTAACCTTAGGGAAATTACTCAACCCCCCTGAAGACGCAGTTTCATAATTTGTAAAATGGGGGTTAAAATACATTACCTTCATTACCAGGCTGCTTACAAGAGAAAATAAAGGATGTGCGTGCATATAGTGCTTAGTAAACTGTAAAGGTATAGTAAATAATGGCTGTTATTGTTTTAGAAGTCAAATTACTGCCCCTGAGGGTCCAAATCTTTTTGATATTAAAAAGTTCATTCCCCAAAAGAAGGTGTCTCCACTGATCTCTGGGATTTTTCTCCAGGCCATGCCATCAATCCTTTCTATCCTTTGTTCAATACCTATAGGGAGAAGCTAATGTGTTTAACTCATCTGTGTTAATGGTTTAATTTGTTTCCCCTCCCAAGTAACCTTTGCCTTGCATCAGGGAGACTCTCCAGGCCTTAATGAAAAGTGATGACTAATGTGAGAATGGCAGGCACCTGGCAGGGCCAGAGAACAAGATGCCCCTGGGTGGGGCGCTCATTTCCAGGGGAGCTGGAGCAGGAGGGCTCGCTAGCCCGCCCCTGGGTGAGGCTGGCCTTGTTCTGCAGAAGAATAAATCTGTAAAATCAATACCAGCTCCTGTTGTTTTCAAGCTTTACTCCTTGCCTTTAGGTGCAGACACACAATGGGCACTCAGTAAATATTTATTGAATGCAGATGGGAGGAGAAGGGGGGTCAGCAAGGGCGGGGTTGAGAGGCCCTCTTCAGGAGGTCAAGGGCACACGTGAGAAAAGATGACTTGGAGCAGAGCGCTGACTCAGCATGATTTCCTGTCATTATATTTCCTTTCACTTTTATTTATTTATTTCACTCCCTATTAGTTGACTCTTTATTTTTCTTAGTCTATGACAAAGAACACAGTAGTTTGAGCTAACCTCACCAGTCCAGAGTAAAAACTAAGACCATGCAGTTAGCGTTGCCAATTAGCATAGTATCTGCCACTTAACTGATTGAATACTTGGCCATAGTTGAAAATATGTTATAAAACTAATTCTAGATATGTCACTGCATTGTGGGGAAGGAAAGTGCCTTGTTTATTCCAGGCTGTCTGGCACGGAGTCCAGGGCACCTGGTGTTCAAAACACCTGAACTCCCCAGTGGGCTTTAGGAAAGCATTTTAAAAGGCAGGGTGATGGAGGGTCAAAGTAAAAACTAAGACCATGCAGTTAGCGTTGCCAATTAGCATAGTATCTGCCACTTAACTGATTGAATACTTGGCCATAGTTGAAAATATGTTATAAAACTAATTATAGATATGCCACTGCATTGTGGGGAAGGAAAGTGCCTTGTTTATTCCAGGCTGTCTGGCATGGAGTCCAGGGCACCTAGTGTTCAAAACACCTGAACTCCCCAGTGGGCTTTAGGAAAGCATTTTTAAAGGCAGGGTGATGGAGGGGTATTACAGGGTATGTGATCAGCTCCTGCACAATTCTCTGATTCACTGACAGTGAGGTGCCAATCAATGTTGAGGGCAGTGTCACAGGGTTTAATGTTACCAATCCTTAGGCTCCGATAGGTCTGGGGGGCTTCATGCTCATAGTCATCAAGTACTTAACTTCTTCCATTTGATATGGGGTTTTAGCATCTGTACGGAGAAGGCAATGGCACCCCACTCCAGTACTCTTGCCTGGAAAATCCCATGGACAGAGGAGCCTGGTAGGCTGCAGTCCATGGGATCGCTAAGAGTCTGGCAGGACTGAGCGACTTCACTTTCACTTTTCACTTTCATGCATTGGAGAAGGCAATGGCAACCCACTCCAGTGTTCTTGCCTGGAGAATCCCAGGGACCGGGGAGCCTGGTGGGCTGCCGTCTATGGAGTTGCACAAAGTTGGACATGACTGAGGCGACTTAGCAGCAGCAGCAGCAGCAGCATCTGTAAAACAACTCAGAAAATCTGTATCTGACATTATTATCTGCTGCTGCTGCAACTGCTGCTGCTAAGTCGCATCAGTCGTGTCCGACTCTGTGCGACCCCATAGACGGCAGCCCACCAGGCTCCCCGGTCCCTGGGATTCTCCAGGCAAGAACACTGGAGTGGGTTGCCATTTCCTTCTCCAATGCATGAAAGTGAAAAGTGAAAGTGAAGTAGCTCAGTCATGTCCAACTCTTAGCGACCCCATGGACTGCAGCCCACCAGGCTCCTCCATCCATGGGATTTTCCAGGCAAGAGTACTGGAGTGGGGTGCCATTGCCTTCTCCGGACATTATTATCTAGTTGCTTAAAAGAGAAGCTAAAGCAGAGGATGTGGGGGAGGGGCCTCTCTTGGGAAGGTCTCATAGGGTCCTGCTTAGTTACAATGTTACACATTAATAACTAGAAGAACTTTGTGTCCCATGCATTTTAAACTTTGTTTCTCCCCAGCTGGTGCTGAAGCTATGTGATACCATGATCTCTGGCCCCACACTTTGGTGTCATGACCCCACCTGAGTTGGCAGCATGGAGATTCAGACTCCTCCTGGAAGCCATTCCCAGACCATGGCAAGCAGCTAATACTTAATTAAATGTGGCAGTGACTGTGAACCATATTAATAGAGCCAATAAAATTGAACCAATTCAGCCTCCTCTTAGAGGTTCTGAAAAATGGACGCTCTGTCACAAGGGAGAGCCTGTTGCGAGAGAGACCAGTTGCAGTGGAAAGAGACAGTCATCTTAATTGAGATTTGATTAAAACATCTGATCTTTGGTAAATGTTATGAAAATATAGAAATATGAACACACTATTGGGCATTAGGAAGGGCCCTGAAACTTCAGCCTCATTAGCTTCAGGACTAAGCTGCCCCTGAGGCCTTTGCTTCTTAAGTACCATATTTTTGAGCATTCCTGTGCTGCAGGGCTCAGATTTTAATATTTCTTTCTTGTTTTGGTCCTGCTCATTCCCTTCCTTGATGACTTCACCCAGTTCCCTGCCTCAGGGAAGTATTGTATCTACGTTTAGACAATGTCTACTCCCTAGAGCTTCAGAATCCCAGGTCTAAGTATCTTTTCAGGATCTCCTACTGGATGTCACTCAAAGTCAACATCACTGCACTGAACTCTGATTCTTGCACTATGAACCTTTACTTGGAGGCTTCTCAGTTAATGACTGCTTTATCTTTTCAGAGTGACTTCCTTGGACATGACCATCGCTGTCCTTCAGCTGATGGCAGCGGAAACCTCCTCAAAGGGCCTTTCTGCTGCTTCTGCGGTTCTCAGCACACCAGCCTCTAAAATGTGAATCATTTTGGGTAATGGAATATTTCCTGCCATATCAGTAAAAAGAATGTCACACCTATCCTCAGTTCTGGCCATCCACATATGGGCTGGTGAGCCCTAAGGGAATTCACAGAGGAGAAATGTGCCTGCTAACAGGCTACATCAACTCTCTAAACACAGGGGAGGGGACGCAAAAACTCAGATGCTGGCCCCAGAGGGGTGAGATGCATATGAAAGGAACGATTTCAGTAAGCGCAGATGCTTGCATCTTCCTAGATGCAGAAGAGTGCAAATTCCTTAGTTTGAGATATCTGGTTTCCTTAATTGACAATAATCTTTGATGTTCAGACTCTGTGCCCTCTTTGCTGCAAACTTTTATGGAGCCTGATTCCTTCCCCTCCTCCTTTCTTCCTCTGAGTAGTTTTTCAGGGTTAGTTGAGATGCTGCCTCCTGGGCTTGAAGTCCTAAAAGTTTCCCACCGAATAAAACACTCTCTGCTTTCCAGTTGTGAATATATATATATATTAGACAGCATAGGGTCTTGTCATTCTTCTGTTCAAACCTAGTTCCCTCCTAGAAGCCAAAGGCGATAACAGTGGCCAGAAAGGCAGTGGTGACCTGGCTTCACACCGTCAGACCTCTCACACCCTTTCCCTGTCTCACTGCTGCGATGACCCTAGCTTCTTGAGGCTCGTGGTGGTGTAGCCACGTGTTCTGGGAAACAAACTCACTCTGGAGGACAAGGCAGATAGTGGAGCGCAGTCTATTACACCGGCGGGCCCAAGGCAGAGTCTCCTCTTAGCCAAGGACCCTGACCAGTTTTTTGGGAAAACCTTATATACCCTAAGTGTACGTGCCTAAACCCACCTCCCCAAATTCCCTGAAACTAGTCTGAACAAAGGAAAAGATACAATCAAAGTTAACCCATGATTCATATCCCTTTGGCCTAGGTAGTTAACAGTGGACAATTATCAATAGGCCTGTGGTCATAATCCAATAAGCAGATAGAATGTATGATTCTATTCAGTTACACAGATAATTAGGGTTTTCTTTTAGGCAGAGAGTCTAGGAATGAGCCCTGGGGCTCTTCCTTCTGGGGGCCTGGTTTTCCAGTTGGTGTGTCGTTTCCACAGATACTGGGCATAGAGCTCAAAGTCCACAGTCCAGCCCTAGATGGAGTCCTGCTTTCAAGATGGAGCCTGTTCTGTCTGTTTCCTCCTTCAGTGAAACATACCAGGTAAGGGCCTTAGGCTTCTATCTCAGGTATTTACTTCGATAACTTCCTTCCCTCCGAGTATATCCTGAAGTCTCACATACCCAGGGACACTGTCCTGGCCATCCTGCAAACCCATCCACTCAGCATCTCTCATCCCTCTTACCCTGCTCCGCTGCTTCTGCATCACCATAGCACTCCTCACTGGCTAGTATATAATATATCTACATACTAATCATGTTGATATTTTTATAGTTCCTGGTATACTATATTATAGCAGCTTACTGTCTCACCCTCCTAGTAGACTATAAACACCACAAGGACAGGGATCTTGATCTTTTTCAATGGTATGCCCCATGAGCCTAGAAATTCATCTGTTTCTCAGAAGAACAAACTAACCTGTGAGACAGGTTCTACCATTTTTATAGATTAAAAAAAGAGAGAGAGAGAAGAGTTAAATAGCTTGCCAAGATCAAAGTAGTAGAGATGGAATTCAAGCTCAGCCCACAGAGCTTGCACCCTTAACCGGTACGCAGTGTCACCGGGCAGCGTATGGACAGGCAAGGCAACCAATGGGGAGGAGGGCTAGTGGCCCAGGAGGCTGGGGGCCCCCTGCACAGGTGTGCTCACCCCAGGTTAGTAACATCTGAGCTAAATGCCAGTCTCAGAGATGAATGTTCCCGGGTTAAAACTTAATGCTTCCAAAAATAAGCCACTTATATATATGAAGTGTAATTATGACTTTATGATTTTCCCAAGGAAATCGTCATATTCTCTCCCTATTCTGTGTATTCTATCTGGCCCTTTGAAGAGCTCAGTTACTTTCACCAAAAGATATAGGATGCTCTGGGCTATGATTCTGTGCTAATGAGAGACAGGAAAATCACAACAATATTTCCAAACACAGTATTACAACAACACCTTGTTCTGAAAGTCAGGGTGATTTGCATGAGGTAAGAATCTCCTGATTAGGTGGAAGCTATTCTTGAGGGACGTGAGTACAAGTAGAGAGCTGGCTTCTATAATCTGGGTTCTGGAAGCTATTTATACACTGTGGTTTATTTGAGAAGTAAAATCTATTAAGATCATAGCAGTTTTTACTATGCCTCCATCATCTCTGAGTATAGATCAATGCAGAGGAATTTTGCAGGCATGCGATGAGCTGGGATGAGCCATTTTTGAGCCTATATTTCTGATAAGCCACATATTAATACCACAAGTGTGTTTCTGGACTCTTGCAAAGACTTATATCTAGTCTGCTTGCTTTCCTTTGCCAAAGTCCTCTGGTGCACCACCCTAAAACTACGTTTCAAGAACATAGACTTCTCTACTTTAAAACCCCCCATGCATTCATTACCTGCTCTATAGGGAGTATATACGTTGATATGTGCCATCCAGTTAATCTGGGCAGACTCACTATTTCCTCTGCCCTACCCCACACTGGGCTTCCCTGGTGACTTAGTGGTAAAGAATCCTCCTGGAATGCAGGAAACCAGGTTGGATCCTTGGGTCGGGAAGATCCCCTGGAGAAGGGAATGTCTATGCACTACAGTATTCTTGCCTGGGGAATTCCAAGGACAGAAGAGCCTCGTAGGGCACAGTCCGTGGGGTTGCAACGAGCCCAACATGGACTGAGCAACTAACACTTTCACTTCCATATCCCCACTTTACTTTCTGTTTCTCAATCACAGTGCTTCCTCACGAACCCCATCTATGGAAAGTCCTTTTCTCTGGCTCTGTCCAGCCAAGTTACACCCGACTTTTGAGAAGGAGCAGAAATGTTACCACTTACAGGAAGCCTTCCCAGCTACATCTCAGCCCTCACCAGCCCCAGCAAATTTACAAACAGACACACAGATACATACCATAGAAATAATAGTATTCTGTCCTTCTGCAGGCCTTTGTTCGTACTTCAGGGAATGGTGGTCTTGCTTTTGTTTGGGTGATTTCCCTTTGTTTTGCCCTGATTTGTAGAATCGCCAAAAATCTCGAAGAACTGAAAAATTCCTTTGGGTGCTTCTGGAGGGTTAGTGGGTTTCAGTGGGTCTAAACTACTCATAATGAGGATTGTTATGTGAAAGGTGACTTGGGGGAGCACAGAAAAGGTGAATGGAAAGCTCTTTAGTGCCCATCTGTGCACTCACACACACTCTCACTTACTGAGTTCAACAAGCCTTTATGGAGCCCCGTTTCCATTGTGCATTGTGCAGGCCTAGAGCTGACCTGGTGCCCACACAGGCCGCCACCTGCCCTCCTGGAGCTCAGTGCACAGGAAACAGTGGTTCTGCCTCGATGGGTGGGCAGGATGCAACCACACTAGGCCTTTACTAGTTCTTGAGCTAGAAGATGAAAGGCTTTGTGTTTTATTTACCCTGATCTCCTACACCAACTAATAAATTGTCATAAATTAGAATGATAAAAACTTCTTTGCACACGGAGGTGATCAATAAACAGCTGATGATGGAAGGATGGAGGGAGAGAGATGGAGTGGGACAGAGGGAGGTCTATTGGTTACCAAACCATCTAAAGCTTCTGGTCCTAACTGGAAAGAAGTCATGGTCTTCTTCACATCAAAAGATGGTACTGCAAACTCTTGCAACACTGGCACCCAAACCAGTGTAAGAATAAAAGTAAGACCAAAATGAAAGAAACAAACTAAAACTCCTGGCAAAGAGCCTAAGTATCAGAGGGAAGCATTCTCTCATGATTCCATCATCATTCTGATGACATAATTGCTAAACCTGCGTCCCCCTTGTTGTTGTTCAGTTGCTCAGTCCTGTGGGACTCTTGGCAACCCCATGGACTGTAGCACGCCAGGCTTTCCTGTCCATCACCAACTCACAGAGTGTGCTCAGACTCATTTCCACTGAGTCAGGGATGCCATCCAACCATCTCTTCCTCTGCTGCCCCCTTCTCTTCCTGCCTTCGGTCTTTCCGAGAATCAGGGTCTTTTGTGACTCGGCTCTTTGCATCAGGTGGCCAAAGGATTGGAACTTCAGCATCAGTCCTTCCTGTGAATATTCAGAATTGATTTCCTTTTAGGATGGACTGGTTTGCTCTCCCCCTACATCGGCCTTTTTCTAAAGCGACTTCCAAAAAACACATTCTCTTGGGGTTTGCATGCCTAGGAGGCTTTGGAGATTAGATGGAGGGAAACAGAATACATTTAAGAGGACCATAATTGTCTCTCTTGCCATTTTCCCTCCATTCCTATGGGCTCTGGAAACTCCAGGGTCTTATTTAACACCAAGCAGTACAGGTGGGGTAAAGACCTACTTGCGTCATGAAAATCCCGCCGCAGTTGGCAGCATTGAGGGCTGGAGGGTGGGACAGAAGAGGAGAAGAAGCTTGCAGTGCTGATTGAGACAACAACTACACAGACAAGACCCTGGAGGCTCTTCCAACAGGCACAGAGGGAGCCGAGCAGTGGGGCTGACTGAAAAAGATCAGAGCAGCGCGGGAGCCTCTGCTTGGCTCTGCTCATTACAAACTCAATCGCCAGGCTTTGGGTGCTGCAAGCTCACACTTCAGGTGCATGCGGTCTTTGCAGAGGACAAACACCAATTCTCCTTCCTCTCCGTTGTGTTTCTTTACCAGTCCTCCAAGAACCTGGGGAAGTGGATGATTCTTGGAGATTGGGGAAATTTTTTTCTGCACTCTGTATTACCCTGTTCTGTCTCAACCATTTCAATATACAAAAAGTCGATTTGGAGGAAGGTTAGCATAAAGAACAGAACAGCTAAGCTGCGAGGGCTGTTGAATTTTTAATCCACCAACCCTTTTCTCCCCCTCTCTATTTATTATCTATTTTCAAAGCCCCTGTGGAAAGAGATTGTCTAAACCCCATTCATTGGCAGCCATTCAAAAGGCTTTGCCTGGTAGCCCAACTAGGGGAAAAGCAGGAGTGAGGTCTTAGAAAAATTTTCTAGGAGTCAAGAATGAGATTAGCCAGGAAACGTTTAGCATTGAATGGAGACGTGCAAGTATTAGAAATGATGACTCGGGGATTGCTGCAGACGCAGCTCTCTGGCCACGCATCGTAGGGCTTTTAATCCTGTGATCCTGGCCTAGCCTCCCTGGTGGGACATCCCTCAAGATCCAGACCCAGGGACTGTACCGGCTGGTTCCGGAGCAGCAGCTTTTGTATGTTCGCTTCTCTTGATGCAGTGAATTTCACCTGTGCCCTCAGGTGATGGGATTTGTTGCTCTTCTTCCAAAAGCTTCTGGCTTTTCTTCTTGGGGCGGGGGGAAGCGTCCAGAGGGGCTCTGCGCTTGCTCGCAGCCAGGCTCCTCCCTGCCTCTGTCTCCCCAGCCGCGAGCCTCCTGCATTCACACCCATCGCTCATCTTCCTACCGAACACCTTAAGTGGAGAAGGAGCCAGCGAAAGGGTACAAATTCTCCTTGGGCCTCCGGCAACTGGAGTTTTACATTGTCACGCTGGCCCACATTCAGCCTTTAGCAATTTGTTTAGACTTTTAGCTGATTTGTCCTTCCGAGTGTGTGCGTGGTGCCCAGAGGCATCTCTCCTTGGTGAACAGGTGTGTGCATTCCTCTCCCTAGAGGGTCTTGTCTTCCCTTACAGTCTGGGTTATTGTAGTTTTGTAACCTCAGCTTTCTGGTACAGTTGAGACAGTTGTCAACTTGCAAATTATCTCATGTGTGTGTGTATGTCTCTGTATTGATGTGGTCATAGATGGCTGCTGTTCTTTTCAGCTTTCTACATGCTATGAAGAAGACCACTCTACAGAGAAGACAGAGTCAAGCGATGTGTTCAATGAACTCAGTTTCAAGGCTTATGTTTTGAGGGGATGCTTTCAGATTGCCTTTCATCCAGAGGAGAGTGATTAGGGGGTGGCTTGGCCAGGAAGCCATTGGTAAAGAAACTAGAAACATCTGAACTGATGATAAATGGTCTAAGGGGAAAACTTAAAATATTCTCAGGGGAGCCATTTGGGAGCAAGGTGACATTTTGTTGATATGGCCACGACTCCAGAGGCCAGACAAAAAGAGGTGGAGATTCCAGGGAAATAGATTTCTGCTTAGTACAAGGGGAACATGTTCTACTCAGTCAAGGGAGCTGTTAAAGCTGGATGGAGTGTGTTTTTGAGGTCATGATCTTGCCCTGTGATGATGAAAATGGTACAGTTGAGTTTGCATGAAAATTTGTCAGAATATTTTTAAAGCTAGCTTTAGTGTTCAGCTCAGAGTTTGAGATAGATGAACTGTGGCATGCTTTAACCACTTATAAGGAATCAACTCCGTTTCAGCCTCTGTTTAAAGTTCATTCTTAGTTCCAGAGTAAGAACCCACCGCTTTAAATTCCTTGCTTTCATGGTTAAAGAAAGTTATGACTTCTTAAGACAAAGTGTACTCGCCACAGTCTTGAGCACTTAGCTGTTAAACTGGGGTGTTTTTTGATGTGATTCAAAACAAATATTACAAATCTTTGGTAGTGTTAGGGGTGTTTTCCACTTGGACTGGAATCTTTATCAAAATGTTTAAAAGTAAATATTAAAATTGAAGACAAGATAATGATTGAGTCCAGCAAAAGTAACATACATTTGTGCAAGAGTAATTTGAATGACTTTTTAGGCCCCAGATTAAGAGACCCCAAAGGTCAAAATCATTTGGTTTTGAGGAGAGAAAAAGGGAGCAATTATATTAGCTGATGTGGCTCAGGTGTGAAGCTATACCTAACGCGAAACACAGGTGAGACATACATGGCTACTTAGAGAAGAAGAGAAGCTGCAGTATTCTGTGGTGTCTCAGTAAATCAGTCACTCACACTAAACACATCAGAACCAGGAAAACCCAGCTGGGGAAGAGGAGACCGTTTGCAGACAGGCCTCCTGAAGGCAGAGCTTCAGATGGTGTCAGACACCAGGTGGGTGTCAGAGCAAGTGCTTGGCCTGTGACTTTGGTTTGAAGTGGCGGTGTTGTGTACCAACTCATGATTTCTGGGCAAAGAATGGAGGTGATTTGCTGATACTAGAAATCACGTTGCTGGAGCATAAATAGCTTCTGTGATAGTCCATCTGGTTCTTGCCTCATTATGTATTCTATATTGAAAGATGAAATGGAAAAATACCTCTTCTTTGAAATGTCATGAAGAGGACACTTCCATCCAGGTCATTATGTACACAGAGGCTCTGGTGGCACTGTTGTGATGTAAGCAACACCTAGCTCCGACCTCTCATTTCCCATTTTTGTGCTCTTTCCTCTGTGTTCTCCTTTCATTCTCTCCACCAGAATCCTCTCTCCTTCTGTGGCTCCTTGGCGGTTCCTTGTTTACCATTTGGAAGTAATGTTGGGTTTATAAAGACCAATCTGGCAGATTTATTAGAGCTGAGAAGGGGGATGAATGGCAGGTCCATTTCCTTTAGAGGAAATCACTGGACCTCCTCTACATCTAAAACAGCTTCTACTCAGAGCAGTGGACTTTGTGTCTTATATTATACTTCAGTTCAAAGCGTAAAACCCAGCAGTGTGAATAACTAATGTGTACAATATCCAGGGAATTTGTTAATTTTTCTGCTACCTTCTGTCCTGCATTTTGAGTATTTCTCTGCTCTCTACACTTCTCAACATTTCCTAGAGAGTCTCCAAAATGAAGTTGGGAGAAGAAAATGGGAACTATGTAGTTTGCTGATTTTATTTTGTTTTGTTTATTTTTGAGTATAGGTAACTCACAATATTAGGCAGTTTCCCTGGTGGCTCAGAGGTTAAAGCGTCTGCCTCCAATGCGGGAGACCCGGGTTCGATCTCTGGGTCAGGAGGATCCTCTGGAGAAGGAAATGGCAATCCACTCCAGTATTCTTGCTTGGAGAATCCCATGGACGGAGAAGCCTAGTAGATTACAGTCCACGGGGTCGCAAAGAGTCGGACACGACTGAGTGACTTCACCACCACCACCAACTCACAATATTATGCTAGTTTCAGGTATCTAGCATAGTGATTCAGTATTTTAAGATTATATTCTGTTATAGGTTATTATGGGATAATGGGTATAATTCCTTGTATTATACAGTATATCTTGTCACTTATTTATTTTATGCATAGTAGTTTGCTTCTTAATCCCAGCCATAAAAAGAAATGCATTTGAGCCAGGTCTAATGAGCTGGATGAACCTAGAGTCTATTATAAGAGTGAAGGAAGTCAGTAAGACAAAGATAAATATCATATATGAATGTGTATATATGGAATCTAGAAAAGTGGTACTGAATAATTTATTTACAGGGCAGCAGTGGAGAAACAGTTATAGAGAGTAGACTTATAGACCTGGGGAGAAGGGAAGAGAGGGTGAGATGTATGGAAAGAACAATATGGAAACTTACATTACCATATGTAAAATAGATAGCCAAAGCAAATTTGCTGTGTGGCTCAGGAAACTCAAACAGGGGCTCTGTATCAGCCTACAGGGGTGGGATGGGGAGGGAGATGGGATGGAGGTTCAAAAGGGAGGGGAGGATATATGTATACCTATGGCCGATTCATGGTAAGGTTTGACAGAAAACAAAATTCTGTTAAGCAAGTATCCTTCAATTAAAAATAAATTAATTTATCTCATACGTTGTTCTCATCCTTTCCTCTTTCCCCTTGGGTAACCTCCCCGGTAACTAGATTCTTGTCTATGTCTGTGAGTCAGTTTGTTTTGTATTTTTAGATTTCACATATAAGTGATAATCACGTAGTATTTGTCTTTTTCTGTCCAGCATGTTTCACTAAGCATAATGTTCTCTAGGCCCATCCATGTTGCTGCAGATGCCATATTTCCTTCTTTTTATGGCTGAATAATAATGCATTTGGTGTATGTATCAAGTCCTCTTAAGCCAATCATCTGTTGATGGCCACTTGCGTTACTTCCATGTCTTGGCTGTTGAAAATAGTGCTGCTATGAACATTGGAGTGTATGCATCTTTTCAAGTTAGCGTTCTTAGTTTTTCTGGTATATACCCAGGAGTAGAATTACTGTGTCATATGGTAGTCCCTTTTTTTTTTTTTATATAAGTGATAATCACGTAGTATTTGTCTTTTTCTGTCCAGCATGTTTCACTAAGCATAATATTCTCTAGGCCCATCCATGTTGCTGCAGATGCCATATTTCCTTCTTTTTATGGCTGAATAATAATGCATTTGGTGTATGTATCAAGTCCTCTTAAGCCAATCATCTGTTGATGGCCACTTGCGTTACTTCCATGTCTTGGCTGTTGAAAATAGTGCTGCTATGAACATTGGAGTGTATGCATCTTTTCAAGTTAGCGTTCTTAGTTTTTCTGGTATATACCCAGGAGTAGAATTACTGTGTCATATGGTAGTCCCTTTTTTTTTTTTTAAGGAATCTTACTACTGTTTTGCCACGAACAGTGTACATGGGTTCCTTTTTTGCACATCCCCTCAAACATTTGTTATTTAATACTTTTATAAAATTTTATTTTTAATTGGAGAATAATTGCTTTACAATATTGTGTTAGTTACTGTAGTATAGCAGTGTGAATCAGCTGTGAGTATACATGTATCTGCTCCTTCTTGAACCTCCCTCCAACCCCCATCATTCCATCTCCTCCCCCCCATCCTCGCACCCATCTAGGTCATCACAGAGCACTGGGCTGAGCTCCCTGTGTCATACACCAGCTTCCTCCTGGGCTGCCTCTTTTACAGTGGTGATGCAAAATGATTTGTTTCAGTGCTGCTCTCTCAGTTCATCCCACCTTCTTCCCCTGCTGTGTCCATAAGTCGGTAATCTATTCCTGCCCTGCAGATAGGGTCATCAGTACCATTTTTCTAGATTCCAAATGGTGTATGTCAATATATATTTCTTTTTCTGACTTACGTCACTCTCTATAAACAAACACGTTCTAGTTCAACTGATTCATTCTCATCCCTTTTTTATGGGTTAGTAATAGTCCATTGTGGTTATGTACAGCTTCTTTATCCATTCGTCTGTCAGCAGGCATCTAGGTTGCTTCCCTGTCCTGTCTATTGTAAAGAGTACAGCGTTGGAGTACACGTGTCTCTTTGAATTGATGGTTTTCTCCGTGTATATGCCCAGGAGTGGTATTGCTGAGTCGTATGGTAGTTTTATCCATGATTTTTAAGAAATCTCCATACTGTTCTCCATAGTGGCTGTATTAATCTACATTCCCACCAGAAGTGCGAGAGGGTTCCCTTTTCTCCACATCCTCTCCTGATTGTAGACATTTTAACAATGGTCATTCTGACTGATGTGAACTGATACCTCACTGTAGTTTAGATTTGCATTTCTCTAAAAGTGAGCAATGTTGAGAGTCTTTTCATATGTTTATTGGCCATCTGTAAGACTATTTATAGACTTGGATTGTAGCCATTCTGACAGGTGGGAGGTGACGCCTCATTGTGGTTGCATTTCTCTGATAGTAAGGTTGAGCCTGTGCCTATTATTCATGTGTGTATCTTTTTTTGGAAAATGTCTATTCAAGGCTTTTGCCCATTTTTGAATTCAATTTTTATGTGGAATTGTATAAGTGATTTGTATATTTTGAATAGTAACCCCTTGTCAGTCATATCGTTTGCAAATATTTTCTCCCATTCTATAGATGACTGTATTTTTGTTTTATTGATGGTTTCCTTTGCTATGCAAAATTTTTAAATTAATTAGATCACGTTTCCTTCTTTTTAGTTTTCACTTGCATTATATGACAGAATAGTGCTATGATTTATGTCAAAAAGTGTTCTCCCTGTGTTCTCCTCTAGGAGTTTTATGATGCTAATCCTGCATTAAGGTCTTTAACCATTTTGAATTCATTTCTGTATATGGTGTTAGAGAATGTTCTAATTTCATTTTTTTTTACATGTAGTCCCATTTTCCTAGTACCACTTATTGAAGAGACTTTTCTCCATTGTACATTCTTGCCTCCTTTTCCATGGATTAATTGACCATAAGTGCATGAGTTTATTTCAGGGCTCTCTATTCTCTTCCACTGATGCATCTGTTTGTGTGCCAGTACCACGCTGTTGTGATTATTATAGCTTTGTAGTATAGTCTAATGTCTTGGAGGATTATTCATCCAGCTTTGTTATCTTGTTTTAGGATTACTTTGGCAATTCTAGGTATTGTGTAGTTTCATCATATATTTTAGAAGTATTTGTTCTAGTTTGGGGAAAAGTGTCCTAGGTATTTTGTCCTAGGGATTTGATTACATCTATGGATTGCTTTGGGTAGTATGGCCATTTTAGTACTATAATCCTTCCAACTCAAGAACATGGGATATCTTATAATATCTTTGGCTCCTCTTTAGTTTCCTTCATCATTGTTTTATAGTTCTAGTGTATAGATCTTTAACCTCCTTGGTTAAGTTTCTTCCTATGTGTGTTCTGGTATCATTTTAAATAGGATTAAAAAAAATTCTGATTTCATTACTGGTGTATAGACATAAAACAGATCTGTGTTTATTATATTCTACTAGTCTTATGGAATTCATTAATTCTAATAGTTTTTGGGTGAAGACTTTATGGTTCTCTGTGTGTAGAGTATCATGTCATCTGCAAATAGTGACAGTTTTATCTTGTTCCAATTTGGATACACTTTATTTTTTTCTGACTGACTGTTGTGGCTAGAACTTCTAATACCATTTTAGGGAGAAGAGGTGAGAGCGGTCTTCCATGTCATTTTTTTGAATTTAGGAGGAAGGCTTTCACATTTTCACCATTGAGTATCATGTTGGCTGTGTGTTGGTCATAAATGGCTTTTATTATGTTGATATTTGTTCCCTCTAGACTCACTTTAATGAGAGTTTTTTGTTACAAATGGATGCTGAATTTTATCAAATACTTTTTCTGCATCTATTGAGATGCTCATGTGGATTTTCTTTCCTTTTGTTAATGTGGTATATCACATTGATTGACTTGTCTACGTTGAGCCATCCGTGTGACCCTGGAATAAATCCATCTTGATTATGATGATCCTTTTGATTTTTGTGGATTTGGTTTGCTACATATGTTAAGGATTTTTACATCTGTATGTTAAGGATTTTTACATCTGTATTTATTGAAGATACTGGCCTGTGATTTTCTTTTTTTGTAGTGTCTTTGTTTTGTTTAGATATCAGGAAAATGGTTGGTTGGTTGGTTCAGTCAGTCGTGTCTGACTCTTTATGACCCCATGAATCACAGCACGCCAGGCCTCCCTGTCCATCACCATCTCCCAAAGTTCACTCAGACTCATGTCCATCGAGTCCGTGATGCCATCCAGTCATCTCATCCTCGGTCGTCCCCTTCTCCTCCTGCCCCCAATCCCTCCCAGCATCAGAGTCTTTTCCAATGAGTCAAGTCTTTGCATGAGGTGGCCAAAGTACTAGAGTTTCAGCTTTAGCATCATTCCTTCCAAAGAAATCCCAGGGTTGATCTCCTTCAGAATGGACTGGTTGGATCTCCTTGCAGTCCAAGGGACTCTCAAGAGTCTTCTCCAACACCACACTTCAAAAGCATCA
>SJXQ01000948.1:37037-146393 GCA_006408695.1 Aepyceros melampus
GGCGCTCAGCCTTCTTCACAGTCCAACTCTCACATCCATACATGACCACAGGAAAAACCATAGCCTTGACTAGACGGACCTTAGTCAGCAAAGTAATGTCTCTGCTTTTGAATATGCAGTCTAGGTTGGTCATAACTTTTCTTCCAAGGAGTAAGCATCTTTTAATTTCATGGCTGCAGTCACCATCTGCAGTGATTTTGGAGCCCCCAAAAATAAAGTCTGACACTGTTTCTACTGTTTCCCCATCTATTTCCCATGAAGTGATGGGGCCAGATGCCATGATCTTCGTTTTCTGAATGTTGAGCTTTAAGCCAACTTTTTCACTCTCCTCTCTCACTTTCAACAAGAGGCTTTTTAGCTCCTCTTCACTTTCTGCCATAAGGGTGGTGTCATCTGCATATCTGAGGTGATTGATATTTCTCCCGGCAATCTTGATTCCAGCTTGTGTTTCCTCCAGTCCAGTGTTTCTCATGATGTACTCTGCATAGAAGTTAAATAAGCAGGGTGACAATATACAGCCTTGATGTGCTCCTTTTCCTATTTGGAACCAGTCTGTTGTTCCATGTCCAGTTCTAACTGTTGCTTCCTGACTTGCATATAGGTTTCTCAAAAGGTAGGTCAAGTGGTCTGGTATTCACATCTCTTTCAGAATTTTCCACCTAAATGTTTCTATATTGGGTGCATATATATTATATAATATTCTTATATTGATCTGTTTATCACTATACAAAGTCCTTATGTATCCTTTGTCAGAGTCTTTGTTTTAAAGTCTGTTTTGTCTGATGTGGTCTTGCTACCTCTATGTTCTTGTCACTGCCACTAACATGAAATGTCTTTTCCCATATCCTCAGTTTTAGTCTGTGTGTCTTTCACCCTGAAGTGAGTCTCTTGTAAGAAGCATATTGAAGGGTTTTGTTTTTTGTTGTTGTTCAATCAGGCACCCTATGTCTTTTGATTGAAGCATTTAATCTCTTGACATTTAAAGTAATTATTGATAGGTGTGTCCTTATTGCCATTTTATTCCTTGTTTTCCACTTGTTTTTGTAGTTACTCTTTGTTCATTTCATCATCTTTTTGTTTTTCCCATTGTGATATGATGACTTTTCTGTGAAATGCTTAAGTTTCTTTCTTTTCTTTGGTATCTATTGTAAGTTTCTATTTGTGGTTACCATGGAGTTTATGTATTTTGACTTATAAGTCTATTTGTTTTAAACTGGTGATGGTCCAAGTTCAAACACATTCTAAAAGATTTACAGTTTTTATTCTGCTCTCCCACATTTTGTGTTTTTGATGTCCTATTTTATATCTTCATACTTTTTCCTTTACTGTTTACCATAGTTATTGTTGTTTTTATAATTAAAAAAAAATCTGTATACTAGCCTTTTTAAGTGATTTTATATTTGCCTTTCCCATTGGAATTTTCCCTTTCCTATAAATACTTGCTTCTTTTCCAGCTAGAGAGGATCCTTCAACATTTTCTTCTTGAGTAGTATTAGTATTGCTGAATTTTTTTTTTTTTTTTTTTTTTGGCTTGAGAAATTCTTCATCTCTTGTATTCTAAATGATAATCTTCCTGGGTAGAGTATCCTAGATTGTAATTTTCCTCTTTTGGGGTTTTAAATATGTTATGCCCCTCCTCTCTGACATGCAAAGTTTCTGCAGAAAAAATCAGTTGATAGTCTTATGTGGATTCCCTCAAATGTGACTCTGTTTTTCTCTTGCTCCCTGTAGGAATTCTTCTTTAACTTTTGCTATTTTTGTTGTGGTTTGTCTTCATTTGTGCTTCTGTTTGAGTTTATCTTGTTTGGAACCCTCTGTGCGTTTAGATTCAGCCAGCGTTTCCTCAAATGCATTTTTGATCCTCTCCTCTTCTTTCTTTGCCTTTTGGGTTTCCTGTTATGTGTATGTCCCATAGATCTCATATGTTCTTTTTTATTATTTGTCTTTCTGGGTTTTTTTTTGGCCTCATCACAGCTTTCAAGATCCTAGTTTCCTAACCAGGCATTGAACCCAGGCCCCCTGCACTGCAAGTACAGAGTCCTAACTATGGGACTGTCAGGGAATTCCTCTTTCTGATGTTCTGATTGGGTGATTTGCATAATTTTATCTTCTTAGATCTCTTATGCATTATTCTGTGTCATTTAGTCAGCTATTCATGGCTTCTAGAGTGCTTTTTATCTTAGAAATTGCACTATATATTTTTGATTGGGTCTTTTTTATAGTTTCTAGTTTTTTGTTAAAATGATCTGTGCTTATATTGGTGTTCTCTCTTAATTCAGTTAGCATGTTTGTTACCAACTTTCGGCACTCAGGACCTGGAAGGCTGATTTTTTCTGTTTTATTTTATTTTTTCAGGGGTTCATTCTTGCTCTTTGAATTGGGAGTATCCCTCTGCCTTTTCAATTTATTAACTTTATAAATTTAGATGAAACAGTTATCTGTTGTGGTCTAGAAGGGGGATTCTTAACATGAAACTGTTCCTATGTTGACTGTGTGTGCCCAATATTTGTGGTGTGAGGACTGAATTTAATATGGATGTGGGCCACATCTTTCCCCAGTGGGTGCTGGCCATTATTGCTTTGATAGGGAGTTTTGCCTGGTGTTGGAGGATCTGAGGCCTGCACAGAGTGTCAGGTGGGACTTCCTCTCAGCTCAGTGGCAGTCATCACCCTGTTCAGGGTGGGGTCAGCTCGTAAGGCTTCTTCAGCCTTTCTGCTCTCCCAGCTGTTATCCCAGCACCAAAGGAACTTGTTTCCTACATGTAGGATATCGGGACTGAGGCACACAATCACCCCGAGTCACTTCCCAGGGTGTTGGATGTGGGCCACATCTTTCCCCAGTGGGTGCTGGCCATTATTGCTTTGATAGGGAGTTTTGCCTGGTGTTGGAGGATCTGAGGCCTGCACAGAGTGTCAGGTGGGACTTCCTCTCAGCTCAGTGGCAGTCATCACCCTGTTCAGGGTGGGGTCAGCTCGTAAGGCTTCTTCAGCCTTTCTGCTCTCCCAGCTGTTATCCCAGCACCAAAGGAACTTGTTTCCTACATGTAGGATATCGGGACTGAGGCACACAATCACCCCGAGTCACTTCCCAGGGTGAGAGACTCTCCATGTGGTCCTTCTTGTCCTCTTAGACACCTTTCAGTGGCACGAATCTGGACCCAATGTTTCCTTCCACCCCACCCATCTTATCCAGTTAGTGGAGGAGGAAATGGCAACCCACTCCAGTGTTCTTGCCTGGAGAATCCCATGGACAGAGGATAAGTGCAGTTCAGCCGCTCAGTCGTGTCTGACTCTCTGTGACCCCATGGACTGCAGCCCTCCAGGCTTCCCTGTCCATCACCAACTCCCAGAGCCTACTGAAACCCATGTCCCTTGAGTTGGTGATGCCATCCAACCATCTCATCCTCTGTCATCCCCTTCTCCTCCTGCCTTCAGTCTTTCTCAGCATCAGGGTCTTTTCCAGTGAGTCAGTTCTTCTCATCAAGTGGCCAAAGTATTGGAGTTTCAGCTTCAGCATCAGTCCTCCCAATGAACATTCAGGACTGATTTCCTTTAGGATCCTGCCTGACGAGCTGCAGGATCACGAAGAGTTGGACATGACGTAATGACTGAGCATGCACCCAGTTCCATGGGAATCTTTCTTGCGGCCTTGGTTGTATAGGAGTTTTTCTGCCAATTCCCGGTTTACTGTGAGAATTTTTATACATGTATGTTTTTTTGATTGTGGTAGAGGTGAGCTTCATGTCCTCTACTCCCCCTCTCATTCCCCCTTTTAATTTGCTAAGTTTAGATTCCTTGGTTAGAATTTTGATCGTGAAAGAATTTGAAGCTGCCAATCAAAGTTAGATCTGTACAGTATAAATAACTTAGCAACTCTGTTTCTTATTTCTACAACTTTTTGAAAATCAGAGTTTGTATATGCCTACATTTTTAACAAAGAATGTTTTATTTAAACTCAATCTAGCTTAATTTTTAATTATGTTTATCTCATTACAAATTCATTTAACAAGTCATTTGTTGACTACCTACCATGTGTCAGGTACTACATTAAATTTTGGGACATGTGGAAAATGGGTAAAATACTGTGTGTATTCTTACTTGGGCTCCACTATGCTAGGCACAGTGGAGATAGAGATGACTTAGATATAGTTCCTGCCTGCAAGAGTATGTATAGGCTCCATGAGAAAAGAGAATGTAAAGAAATATAAGGGATCATTGACTAAGGTCTGGCCATGATGTAACATCTAAGACATACAGGAGATGGAGCTAAACCTGTAAGATGAGGCTGTAGACAGAAGAAGAGAGAGTGTTAGGTTACTGAAGTAGAGTTGATGGGGCTGTGGATGTGACGGCATGTTGCATGCTGTGACCATACACAGATAGAGATAAGGAAGCTAGTATTGAGTGCCCTTTATGTGATCAGCACAGACTCAAAAGGTACAGGGTACACATGGGTGGTATAAGATACAGTCATTTTAACCTAAAGCTTGCGACTTTGGGGTGCCAAGAATAATGTACATGAAATAATTAGAAAACAATTATGTGATAGCAAGTGATTAGCTGCTAAATAGTGTGACTAATTCTAATGTGTTGTATGAATTACTAGGAGACCATGAAGGCTAGAGGGGTCATGGGTGCTTTCATAGATGTAGTGTAGGACCTTATGAGATAGAAAACTAGTTGATTTGTAATGCTTTTATAAGTAACTGGTAAACTCTGAATATCAGATATATAACATGCTTTGCTCTATGAGCTTATTTTATAATTCTTTTATCTGTATAAAATGTTCCTATGTGGTGCTCTTTTGAACGTTTGCTAAAACTGAATTTTGAAAGAATTAGCTTGTATTGTAGGTTAATGGTGGATTGACCCAACATAGGTCAGCCTTTTTAAGGATCAGAACCAACTATCGGCTTGGAGAGTACAGGAGAATACAGAAAGATTTCTCATGGGAACATCTGAAAAAGATGCCAAGACGGGTGAACGTTGTAGTGTAGGACCTTATGAGATAGGAAACTAGTTGATTTGTAATGCTTTTATAAGTAACTGGTAAACTCTGAATATCAGATATATAACATGCTTTGCTCTATGAGCTTATTTTATAATTCTTTTATCTGTATAAAATGTTCCTATGTGGTGCTCTTTTGAATGTTTGCTAAAACTGAATTTTGAAAGAATTAGCTTGTATTGTAGGTTAATGGTGGATTGACCCAACATAGGTCAGCCTTTTTAAGGATCAGAACCAACTATCGGCTTGGAGAGTACAGGAGAATACAGAAAGATTTCTCATGGGAACATCTGAAAAAGATGCCAAGACGGGTGAACGTGTTTAGACCCGGAAACTGAGCATGGAGCACAGAGGTCAACAGGCATAGGAGAAGAGAGGTGTCCTCTCTCTCTGCATGTGCTAACACCCACAGGGTCACATCCTTCATCTGAATTCCTGTCTCTTTAGTGACCACGGCCACCCTGTTGCCTTATAAGTGTCTGCTTCAATCACATGACAGGCAATTTTGAATTTTTGTAATTATCTAAGGATTAGCAGGGGAGTAGGCTTTGTTAGCTCCCAATTGAAGGCTCAATTTTAGAGCCATAATTGGAAAGATTTCCAGTAATTTGTGGCCATTGTATTTAGTGGGAGGAGTAGAGGTAATTTTTATTGCTTTATTCCTTTGCTGGGTCTTTATAATCCACGTTTGACAGGAGTATGAGATAATCTCTGACAATGTGCATCTTGGATAAGGTTTCTCTTTGTGGCACCACTGCAGAGGAGGCTGGAAGTATCCTGTTCTGCTACTTGTTTACCTTCTCTGAGAATTAACAGTCACCAGCACTTTTCATAATATTAGACAGAGCCATTATTGTGTCAACATGAACTGGTGCAAGTAAGTTTTGTCCCAAAATAATCTATTTATTTTTTAGTCTGTGATGGAGTATTAAATAATTGATGATCAAGTCAGTATAAATGATCAAAAATAAATGATAAATTGTGTCTGTATTGTGGTGTGCCATGTACAAACACTTGCAAAGGCACAGGTGTTGCTTTCTTTGGTTAAGATCAGAACCAAATACCCTGGCTGCCATATACAAAATCAAGTGGGATAGAATCCTCCACTGCTATTGGATTGTACTAACAAAGCATTGATGCTGAAACAAACATATGAGATATATATCTATTTGCATAGATACATGCGTGATACAAAAAGCCAAGAGTCTTTGTTAAGTCAATGAGAGGTTAATCTAATTTCATACATTTATAGATGAACTTTCATGTAACCAATATTCTTGTCTCTTTNGTATAGCAAAACGAATAAAGTATTGTAAGGCAAAACAAACTAAAAAATAAAAATTAATTAAAAAAAAAGAAAAAAGACAAAGAGGCAAAATAAAAAACCTATTCCTTCTAACACTTTCTCTGTGGTGATGCAGATGGATGATTGGAACAAGAATGGGGTATAAACTGATGCACCCCAAACTACTTGACTGGGCATTAATCCTATGATCTTAGGAACAGGAACTGTGTGAAAAGAGTTTCTGCCAATATATGACACCCTCAGTGGGGGAACAATCCAGGAAAATGTAAGAGCACTCTTCAGAGGGATAAGAGAAGATAATGAGATCAGTGGAAGAGAATAAGGAAATCAAGTTTTCTTTCCTCCAATGCCTCTTCTTGGTCAGTGGGGCTTGAAGGGAAAGTGGCTCCTTAGGTCAGTAAGCACTGGGGTCTGGTGTTTGTGGAACATACAAGGGAGTGAAGCACTGGAGAAAAGAGAGTTTTGAGGATTCTAATACTTTTCTACTTTAAGTTACTGAAAACATTGAAAGATTTTGTGGAGGAGCATAAGCATAGCTTAAATGCGTCCCTTTGACTGGCATTTTGCCTGAGTCCAGTCTCGCAGGCATCTGAAAGAGAGACCACTAGAAGGATCTGGGTGCAGCAGAGGCAAGGAAGCTGGTATCCTCACAATATAATGTCCCAGACGTGGTCCTTTCTTAGTAATTCACAGCTTTTGCTTTTGAATTTCCATAGTTATTTTTAGCTGTTAGTATGGTGGTAGGGAGTTTAAATACTGGTTTAAATATGTGTTCTCCATTGCATCTTGAAGCTCTAGGAAAGGAAAAGGTAAATTTGCGCTGTTTGGGTTCGTCTTTGACATCATTGTTCTATTTAAGCTTCCCTTAGAATACAAGGAGATCAAGCCAGTCAATCCTAAAGGAAATCAACCCTGAATATTCACTGGAAAGACTGATGCTGAAGCTGAAACTCTAATATGCTGGCCATCTGATGCAAAGTGCCGACTCATTGGAAAATACCCTGATGCTGGGCAATAGTGAAGGCAAAAGGAGAAGGGGGCAACAGAGGATGAGTTGGTTAGATAGCATCACTGACTCAGTGCGCATGAATTTGAGCCAGCTCTGGGAGATAATAGAGGACAGGGGAGCCTGGTGTGCTGCAATCCATGGGGTCATAAAGAGTTGGACATGACTTAAAGACTAAACAATAACAGTTCTGAAACTGGTCAGCAAACGGCTCCAGTCCTGTGGGACAAGCTATGAAGGTCAAGGGGAAGGGGGGAAAGTGCATACAAAATTAAAATGAGGAAAAAAAGAAAAAAGTTGGGAATCAAGGAGGGGCCAAGGAAACCGACAGCTAGTCCTCACTATAAACTTTACCTTTTTAAGCCTAGTATCCTTGGACATTCTATTCTGTTTGTTTTTTTAAGAAGTCAAGAATGAAAATCTCTGCTCATTAAAATAATAAATAACCTTTTTCACTGGCAGAAGTAAACTTCTAGGAAGAAGATCCTAGCACTCTTCACCTGAGAATGTTTCCAGTAGCTGCTGAATAGACAAAACAAGAACACATAACAAAGCTCAAATAAAAAAAAATATTCAGGTGGATGCTAAAGTTTACTTTTTAAATGGTCAAGGGGAAGGGGGGAAAGTGCATACAAAATTAAAATGAGGAAAAAAAGAAAAAAGTTGGGAATCAAGGAGGGGCCAAGGAAACCGACAGCTAGTCCTCACTATAAACTTTACCTTTTTAAGCCTAGTATCCTTGGACATTCTATTCTGTTTGTTTTTTTAAGAAGTCAAGAATGAAAATCTCTGCTCATTAAAATAATAAATAACCTTTTTCACTGGCAGAAGTAAACTTCTAGGAAGAAGATCCTAGCACTCTTCACCTGAGAATGTTTCCAGTAGCTGCTGAATAGACAAAACAAGAACACATAACAAAGCTCAAATAAAAAAAAATATTCAGGTGGATGCTAAAGTTTACTTTTTAAAAAGATTTAAGGAAATAAGCAAAAAGGAAAAATCAGCAGAAGACCCTGGAGGGAAACTGAAAGTTAGACTCTATCATTATCATCTTGGAGGAAAAGCTATGACAAACCTAGACAGTGTATTAAAAAGCAGAGATGTCACTTTGCCAACGAAGTCTTTATAGTCAAAGCTATGGTATTTCCAGTGGTTGTGTATGGATGTGAGAGCTGAACCATAAAGAAGGCTGAGAGCCGAATTTATGCTTTCAAATTCTGGTGCCGGAGAAGACTCTTGAGAACCCCCTGGACTGCAAGGAGATCAAACCAGTCAATCCTAAAGGAAATCAACCCTGAATACTCATTGGAAGGACTGGTGCTGAAGCTGAAGCTCCAATCCTTTGGCCACCTTCTGCGCAGAACTGACTCACTGAAAAAAACCCTGATGCTGAGAAAGATTGAGGAGAGGAGGAGAAGGGGATGACAGAGGATGAGATGGTTGGGTGGCATCACCAACACTATGGACATGAGTTTGAGCAAACTCTGGGAGATAGTGAAGGACAGGGAAGCCTGGAGTGTTGCAGTCCGTGGGGTCACCAAGAGTCAGACATGACTTAGTGACTGACAACAATAAATTACCACACTTATTTACAGTAAGTATAGGTAGACCTTTCAGAAAAAAAAAAAAAAAATGAGTTGTTCCCTTTGCCTGTGATCATCGGATTATGGTGAAATAACTCTCCAGTTTGATGGTGCATGAGACTTCTGTCTTCCTAGTAGCAGAAATGAGATTCCTAGTAGGAGCACATGTAAATAAGTGAGATTGCTCAATCATGTTCTACTTTTTGCCATCCCATAGACTGTTGCCTACCAGGCTCCTCTGTCCATGGAATTTTCCAGGCAAGAGTATTGGAGTGGGTTGCCATTTCCTTTTCCAAAGGATCTTCCCGACCCAGAGATCGAAACCAGGTCTCCCGCGTTGCAGGCAGACACTTTGCTGTCTGAGCCATCAGGGAAGCCCAGTGTAGGAGCACACGCATAGTTGCAAGTCTTGAGGCCCGGGATTTTCTGCTGGAACCTGAAGGTGCTTTCTTAGTCTGGTCTCCTGGCCAGACCTGTGGTGTTGTGCACCCTGGTTGTAAAGATGCTGCTGGTTTACACCCTCTGTGTTTGTAATAAAGAATCAACCCTGGTGGGAGATCAGAAGGAATTCTTAGCATTTTATTCCTGCAGCCACCACTGGCTGTAAATCATCATTCCAGGTCTTGGCTTTCTTTGTGGCCCTGCCTGGCTGACGGTGTAAGAGGAGGGGTGCTCACAAAGGAAGGAGGTGACTGTTTTGCCCGAGATTTTTGACTCAGTACATCTTGAGAGCTTGCTTCCACCTAGACCATTTTCAAAGAAGCACTTTAAGGTGACCAGGAAGCTAGTGAATAGTTCTCCTTTTGCATTACTAAATAATGTGGAGAATCAATATTCTGTTTCAGGGAGTATTTTATTTCACTGGGCTTTCTTGATGGCTGTTCATTCTTCCAGTATAGATTTTTTAGTTTTCCATAGAGCCCAGAGAAACCAACAATACTTTGTTGTATTTTAAATTTTTATTAATGACATTCTAATGCCTACCTGAACTTTTCTTAACTATTGTTTAAGAATTTAAGCAACAAAAATGTTTGAGAATATTTTTGAATTAGCAATTTCTGCCCAGTACAACCACCATTCATAGACATCTGCAAGGTGTACAAGCAGAAAGTATATTATTATTTAATAATATATTACATATCTATAATAAACATATAATAAATAATACATCCACCAAATTGCATAGGCAGAAAGTATTAATATATTATTGTTTAATATAGTATTAAAATTATTTAACATTAAACAGAATATATTATTATGTATAAAATATATGTGTATATATATAAAGATGATATTTATATAATATATATTTATACATATGGTGTGAGAGAGTATATATATATATACATAAAGAAACAGAGATTAAGATTTATTTTAAGAAATTGGCTCACATGGATGAGGCTGGCAAGTCCAAAATCTATAGGCTAGTTCAGCAGGCTGAAAATTCAGGCAGAATTTCTGCATTTCAGCTTCAAGGAAGAATTCCTTCTTCTCTGGGAAAACTCAGATATTTGCTCTTAAGATCTTCAACTGCGTGAAGCTCACCCACACTTTTGAGGTTACCCTGCTTTACTTAAAGTCACTGATTATAGATGTAAATTGCATCCAAGGTGAGGTGTCACTGAGACCTTGGTGCAGCTACAATTGTCACCTGGAAAGAAAATGTAATGAACCATCATTAGTCATTAACACAAGCTCACATCAGTTCATCAATGAGGACATCACAGTATGATAGCTTTCTCTGTACACACACACACACTTTCCTTGCTAAAAATAATCATTTCCTTCTTTAAGAATAGCTATGAAAGAAGTTTCTATAAGAGAAAAAGTCTATTCTTAAAACTTTGGATTGTGGCTCTAAACTTTGGCTGCACTTTAGAATGATCTGGGGAAATTTTTAAATGCTTGTGTTCGGTCTGTATCCCAACAATATGTCTGAATCCCAAGAGGTACAATCTCAGATCCAGTGATTTTTGTAAAGTTCCCTGAGTGATTCCACTGTGCAGCCAAAATCTCAAGCCTCTGCTCTAGATGTTTTCCAGAATGAATAAAATAATGATCTTAACCATTTTTTCTTAAAGAAGCAATCCTTTCCTCATAATGAAATTTAAAGATTGAGTTAATTGTTTAAAACAAAGAATTAAAATGTTAATTTTTGATCCATGATATGTGGAGGCTAGAGAGGGAGTGAGACGATACCTTTATGATGTGTGGTTGTAAGGGTTTTCTTTAGTGAGCTTGTTAACCATAAGAAGAGAAGACAGAGCTAGAGGAGAAGAAAAATTAAGCACAGTGATGTTGACAAAAAGGAGAGTTTGAGCAATAAGCTCTTTTCTTGAATATTATTTTTCTCATATGACAAAAAAGAAAAATTGACAACAAAACATCAGGATATATGTTGTATTTCTTCTCATTTTTAAAAATTAAGATTGAATATACCTACTATAAGATCCACTATTTTTAGTGTAGTTAGCCACGTTTTGGCAAATATATGCAGTTGTATAACCACCTTATTGGACAATTTTATTACCCCCTGCCTCAAATTACCCTCTGTCCACATGTAGTCAAACCCTGCTCCTTCTCCCAGACTCTGGAAACCACTGTGTGCTTTCTATTCCACTCATTTTCCCTTTGCTGAGTTACCTAAGTGATGCCATATAATTTCATTGTATTTTAAATAGTTATATTTTTATAGAAAATAATTAATGTGTAGATTCTGTGCAATAAGCTCTGAAATGATCAAGCATCCTTGTCTGAAAAAGCAAGCTGTCTCCCTAACCATGAAGCACTTCTTGGGGAGCTTCAGGCACTGGTAATCAACATGGGGACCAGGAGAAGCCACTCAGGAGGGCAGAATTTACCAATTTAAACCAAACAGTGATAGAAATATTGAAATCAATTTTAAAAAGGAGCAGTCACATAATTAAACTCAAGGAAGTAAAACACAAGGCAGAGAAGCAGCATACTTTCAATTACTGCAAAAAAAGTATTTTTTCCTTTTATAAAAGCAATAACAGTAAAAAAAAAAAAAGAAGAAACAAAAAAAGCTAAATAGATAGAAAAACCCCAAACAACTGGAGAAAAATAATAGTATATCTTTCTAGACTTTAAAAACATTTCACACATAGTCATACACACATATAAATACTTATTTTATTTTATTTTTAAATTTTTACAATGCTGCGTCGGCCTCTGCCACACAACAACACAAATCCACCACTATCACACATATATCCCCTCCCTCCTGAGCCTTCCTCCCCTCCCAATCCCACAGCCCCCATCCCAGGCCATCACCGAGCACCAGATGAGGCTCCCCAAGCCACACAGCAACTTCTCACCAGCTATCTATCTTTTAACTTATGAAACTGGGATGTTTTACTTGCTGTTTCATGAAAGATCTTTCCCCCGAACCTTTCTACTGAACTATGAATGATTTATTTGTGCCAGTAGTACATGGTAGTGGTTGAAAGCATAGTAGTTAAGAACATGAACTTATTAATCAGACAAATCTAGTTAATATACCAGCTCTTCCACTTACTAAATATGTGACCTTGGGCAAAATATGGAACTTCTCAAGTTTTCATTTTTTTCCTAAGAGAAACGATTATATCTAATTCATATATTTATGTGAGAGTTAAAATAAAATAATACATATAAATCACTTAGTATGGTGCCTAGAAAATAAAATAATAATTCTAGAAAATTCATGAACGAGGAAAACTCAGGATATAATTTAAATGAACACTTTGTTTTTGTCTCCCATTGCCACCTGATAAAATGTATTCATCATTGATCCCTACCTAAAATTGCTTAAAGTCTCCTTGGCTTTTCTGCTCATTTTTAGGTAACAGTGTCTTGGATCATTCCAAGTTGCAAATGAGTGTATTTTCATTTAGAAACCAGGTTCTTAGTCTTAGATTGTAACCACAGTTCTCAACTTGATATAATATTAAGTTCCCCCCAACCTTTGCTTTAGGCTAAACTTCCATTTTCAATGGAAAATGAAGTCATAATGATATTGTTTTGTAGCCACTAATTCTTGTCCAACTCTTTGTGACCCAGTGGACTGTAGCCCACCAGGCTCCCCAGTCCATGGAATTTCGAAGACAAGAATATTAGTGTTGGTAGCCATTTCCTTCTCCAAGGGATCTTCCTGACCCAGGAATCAAACCTATGTCTCCTTCTTTGGCAAGCGAATTCTCTACCTCTGAGCCACAGGGAAGCCCAGTAATATAGTGATACCTTTTCTATTGTTCTATTTTCAGTTGTCTTCCTTCGCCTGGTCTACAACCTAGTTTTCTGATGCTTCTTCTGTAGGAACTGAGAAGAAAGAAGTGGTAAGAACATAGAAAAGACCTTGCTTGAACTTGTTATAGACAAACCTGGGGCTCTTGGGGCCAGTGGACAGCTGATTGTCTTGGGAGAACTTTCTTGGGCTCTGAGAGCAGCTTCTCCACCTCTGTCCTGCAGCTCTCTTGACCCACATGACTGTTTCAGCAAACACTTAGTACTCCTAGGCTCCAGGAATGTGGCCTTTGCTTCCAGGATGTGGCTACTTTTATTTCTCTGTCCCATACACAGTCATTCTGACCGCATAGGCTGAATCTGTATCTACAGTCAAATATGGACATGACTGCAAAGAGCCGTGGCAAAACAAGAATGACCTATTAAATGAAATGGCAAATGACTTTTCTCAAATATTTGAGAAAACTATTTACCATTCAGCCAAGCTATAACTACAATGATTTCTTTTGAACATTAACTCAGATTACCGGTGATAATTTTTTCCTATTCTTTTTACCTCTCAAACACTGAGCACACTTTTCTCAAATATTTGAGAGAAACATTTACCATTCAGCCAAACTAAAACTGCAATGATTTCTTTTGAACATTAACTCAGATTACCTGTGATAATTTTCCCCTATTCTTTCTTTCTCTCAAACACTGAGCTCCCATTAACTATTGCAGAGTAAATACTCTCACTAAATGAAACAGCACTATTACATTCTAGCCACCTGGTTCCTGATGATAAAACTACCACCTAAACTTGAGAACAGTTCAGTTAAATAAAATGCAGGCTCGACTAATGCCACAAAATTGGCTCTGATCTAATATTATATTGTCTAGTCAATGGACCATATTGGCCACTGCTCCTTTGAGTGACAGCATTTTCATTCTATGACCGTCTCTACTCTTGACTTGGCATTTGACCAAAATAGTTGGACAGTAGTGGGATGGTTTTGAGGTTTTATTCTTTTCCTTTTCTCATGAAACACTCTCACTGGGAAAGGCATCTGAGGGAAATATTCAGAGGTGGGTAGGGCCTGTCATTATTCTTCAAGTTCCATTACTCTGCCCACATGTACACCTGGCTCATAGCCAATGTCCCAGAGCCTTTGGCTCTTGAGAGGCCCACAGCCTGGCTGGAGAGATGCCTAAGTCAAGTAACATTTTGATTCAGGAGCTTGAAATAGAGGTCAAAAGAAATACGATGCATTCAACATTCTCTTGACATGCTGGAGACTTAATTTCATGACCTTATATAATAGACATGAAAATAACACTATATGCCCTTGGGGAAGCAGAGCTGTAAATGGCTCAGTTTTATTGATGAATCTTACCTAGTAAAACTTGACTATCCTCTTAATTCTACCGTCAAAGGGTTAACCTCAGATTGATGTAGCTGGTAAGAATAGTTGACACACATTTCAGCAAATATTTTTAAAATACTTTCTAAATGTATTTAGTTAAACATAATGAATATAAGATATGTATAACTTGTTTAAATATAACGTGTCTCACTGTAAACTAGTTAGGGTTCTATGGTTGCAAGTAGTAGAAAAGCAATTAGAGCCAGCTAAAGCCAAAAGAAAAAAGATACCAGAAACATATCCCAAAGTGTATGGAAACTAAAGACTGTGATGGAACCAAAAGGCATGCTACCACTGGGCTTAAAAATGGGCCACGGGATTGGTCCTCTAGTGGGAAACCTTTATTGTGTGTCTTTTATCTTGGATTTTTCCCCATGAATGTACTTTTTTCTTACCTTGTGCTGCTCCACACGGGGGAGTGTTACTTTCAAAAGGTGTTCATGTTTTACATGTCACAGCTGAGATGCCCCCTCTCCCCACATTCCCAAGGCAGGAGTCATTGGCTCAGTCAAGTCATGCACCCATCCCAGGGATGAACTGTGGCTGGGGTGACTGAGTCGTACTACAAAGTTTCATATTGATGCATTGAGATGGTGGGGGCACAGCTCCCCAAAACTATGAGGTATTTTCCTTGAAAAGTTTTATAAGGCAGATGAGTTTGTGACAAACCCCAAATATTGGCATCTTGTACTTTCAACTTTCAGATAGTGAATGCCTCATTATTAGACTTTTCAAGAGTTTTGTGGATAATTGAGCAAATAATGGCAGAAGTAAATATGTAGAGCATTCAGTTCAGTTCAGTCACTCAGTTGTGTCCGACTCTTTGCGACTCCATGAATCGCAGCACACCAGGCCTCCCTGTCCATCACCAACTCCCAGAGGTGACTCAAACTCACGTCCATTGAGTCGGTGGTGCCATCCAGCCATCTCATCCTCTGTCATCCACTTCTCCTCCTGCCCCCAATACCTCCCAGGATTAGGGTCTTTTCCAATGAGTCAACTCTTCGCATGAGGTGGCCAAAGTACTGGAGTTTCAGCTTTAGCATCATTCCTTCCAAAGAAATCCCAGGGCTGATCTCCTTCAGAATGGACTGGTTGGATCTCCTTGCAGTCCAAGGGACTCTCAAGAGTCTTCTCCAACACCACAGTNCCCCTTCTCCTCCTGCCCCCAATCCCTCCCAGCATCAGAGTCTTTTCCAATGAGTCAGTTCTTTGCATGAGGTGGCCAAAGTACTGGAGTTTCAGCTTTAGCATCATTCCTTCCAAAGAAATCCCAGGGCTGATCTCCTTCAGAATGGACTGGTTGGATCTCCTTGCAGTCCAAGGGACTCTCAAGAGTCTTCTCCAACACCACAGTTCAAAAGCATCAATTTGTCGGCACTCAGCTTTCTTCACAGTCCAACTCTAACATCCATACATGACCACTGGAAAAACCATAGCCTTGACCAGACAGACATTTGATGGCAAGGTAATTACCACTAAATTTAAATGTGACTTGGATTTATCTGAGAAACTGCTAACATAACAGAAAAGTTAAACATTGACTCTGGAAAATTTTTGCCTAAATTTGGAATCTGACTCTACTCTTACTAGCAATGAGACTGCCTCTGCTTTCATATTTACTATCTGTATCAAGGATAATCACAATGGTGTGATCACTCATCTAGAGCCAGACATCCTGGAATGTGAAGTCAAGCGGGCCTTAGAAAGCATCACTACGAACAAAGCTAGTGGAGGTGATGGAACTCCAGTTGAGCTGTTTCAAATCCTGAAAGACGATGCTGTGAAACTGCTACAATCAATATGCCAGCAAATTTGGAAAACTCAGCAGTGGCCACAGGACTGGAAAAGTTTTTATTCAATCCCAAAGAAAGGCAATGCCAAAGAATGCTCAAACTACCGCATAATTGCACTCATCTCACATGCTAATAAGTTCAGTTCAGTTCAGTCGCTCAGTCGTGTCTGACTCTTTGTGACCCCGTGAATTGCAGCACGCTAAGTAATGCTCAAAATTCTCCAAGCCAGGCTTCAACAATGCGTGAAGCATGAACTTCCTGATGTTCAAGCTGGTTTTAGAAAAGGCAGAGTAACCAGAGATCAAATTTCCAACATCTGCTGGATCATGGAAAAAGCAAGAGAGTTCCAGAAAAACATCTATTTCTGCTTTATTGACTATGCCAAAGCCTTTGACTGTGTGGATCATAATAAACTGTGGAAAATTCTGAAAGAGATGGGAATACCAGACCACCTGACCTGCCTCTTGAGAAATCTGTATGCAGGTCAGGAAGTAACAGTTAGAACTGGACACGAAACAACAGACTGGTTCCAAATAGGAAAAGGAGTACGTCAAGGCTGTATATTGTCACCCTGCTTATTTAACTTCTCTGCAGAGGACATCATGAGAAACGCTGGACTGGAAGAAACACAAGCTGGAATCAAGATTGCTGGGAGAAATATCAATAACCTCAGCTAAGCAGATGACACCACCCTTATGGCAGAAAGTGAAGAGCAACTAAACAGCTTCTTGATGAAAGTAAAAGAGGAGAGTGAAAAAGTTGGCTTAAAGCTCAACATTCAGAAAACGAAGATCATGGCATCTGGCCCCATCACTTCATGGGAAATAGATGGGGAAACAGTGGAAACAGTGTCAGACTTTATTTTTTNGTGAGGAGGAGCTAAAAAGCCTCTTGTTGAAAGTGAGAGAGGAGAGTGAAAAAGTTGGCTTAAAGCTCAACATTCAGAAAACGAAGATCATGGCATCTGGCCCCATCACTTCATGGGAAATAGATGGGGAAACAGTAGAAACAGTGTCAGACTTTGTTTTTTTTGGCTCCAAAATCACTGCAGATGGTGACTGCAGCCATGAAATTAAAAGGCGCTTACTCTTTGGAAGAAAAGTTATGACCAACCTAGATAGCATATTCAAAAGCAGAGACATTACTTTGCCGACTAAGGTCCGTCTAGTCAAGGCTATGGTTTTTCCTGTGGTCATGTATGGATGTGAGAGTTGGACTGTGAAGGCTGAGCGCAGAATTGATGCTTTTGAACTGTGGTGTTGGAGAAGACTCTTGAGAGTCCCTTGGACTGCAAGGAGATCCAACCAGTCTATTCTGAAGGAGATCAACCCTGGGATTTCTTTGGAAGGAATGATACTAAAACTGAAGCTCCAGTACTTTGGGCACCTTATGCGAAGAGTTGACTCATTGGAAAAGACCCTGATGCCGGGAGGGATTGGGGGCAGGAGGAGAAGGGGACGACCGAGGATGAGATGGCTGGATGGCATCATGGACTCAATGGATGTGAGTCTGGGTGAACTCCGGGAGTTGGTGATGGACAAGGGAGGCCTGGCGTGCTGCGATTCATGGGGTCGCAAAGAGTCAGACACGACTGCGACTGAACTGAACTGAACTGGAAAGTCTTACTCGGTTGAACCTCAGTCCTCTTCAGAAGACCTGGTTTCTTATTTTTAGCTCTACTTAACTTTTTTCTGAGGTATAATTCCAAAAAGCAAGAGGATGATGAACTGTGGGGGTAGTATAGACACATATTTTATAAAAGGCTTGAAATTTGTAACAATAAGTGACAGGATACATGTTGCATGGTAAGTAAAATATCCATACGGCAATGTTATCCAACATCACATCTTGTGGCAATGCATGATGGTACTATTTTCTAGATATATCCAAATTATTCCCTGTAAAAATAGCTATATTTAAAATCCCAAAACCATCTTGCAGTGAGCTAGCTCACATAATCGGATGAATAATATTGGGATATGGGATCATGTAATATTTATACCAACCGGCATGTTATCAGCAAGCCAAAAACAGCTGGAAAGCAAAGTTTAAAGGATTCCTGATACGACTGACTAGGTTTCTGGAGCAGGACTTGATTGCAGTAAAACTGTGAGAAAGAAAACTATATCTTGCTCCTCCCTTCAAGTTTCTGCATTGCTACTTAAGAGCTGCAGACCCTGAATCATAACTTGACCTTCAGTGTGTGGAGACCCACACAAATACTTTTTCTAAGACCTGTATCTATATAAACAATTTCATTTTAAAATACAGTATATATTCAGATGAGCTTGGAGCATCTTACAGTGGCAGCAAGTTAGAAAGTACATCAGCACACCTATCAATATTTCCTAGTGTCCAGGTACCATTTTTTCAGGCTCAAGAATCATTCCTTCTTTTTCATCATTATCAAATGCACCATTCTTGACTAATTTCATCTTTTCCTCTGGGACAGTTAGTAATGATGTTTTTACCTGTAGTGTTATGGCTTCTTAGAACCTGTTTTTATTGAAACACATAGATTTCTTTGCCTTTGCAATTCTGAGTACTATTTACTCATGAGTGCATCATCCATTGTGCCACTTTTCAATACTGGCTTCTAATGACTCTTAAAAGTTATTGATGACAATCTCAAATAAAAGTCTTATAGAGTAGCTTATAATTTTCTAGACATGTTGATTAGATTTAAACTTTATAGTGCAGAAGTTGAAAGACACGTCTTCTAATCATGTCTTGCCTTGGACTCTTTACGCTGTCATTAGCACATCCTTAGGACATAATCACTTTCAATATTGACTGCACTTCTGCCTCTATGACCACTAGCGGGGTTGAAGAGGCAGTGGCCCCTTGGACAGAATGGGAAAGGCGTTCCCATTTGCCCAAGAAGTGTCCTTTCCTCACCCAGGGTGATTAAAGACCAGTTTGCTGCTGCTGCTGCTAAGTCGCTTCAGTCGTGTCCAACTCTGTGCGACCCCATAAATGGCAGCCCACCAAACTCCCCCGTCCCTGAGATTCTCCAGGCAAGAACACTGGAGTGGGTTGCCATTTCCTTCTCCAGTGCATGAAAGTGAAAAGGGAAAGTGAAGTCGCTCAGTTGTGTCCGACTCCTAGTGACCCCATGGACTGCAGCCCACCAGGCTCCTCCATCCATGGGATTTTCCAGGCAAGAGTGCTGGAGTGGGTGCCATTGCCTTCTCCGAAAGACCAGTGTAGGAAAGCACAATGACACCATATTGGTCAAAGGCCAAAGAGGAAGTAGATAGATTAAATAGGCCAGCTGATGTTAGGAAGCCTTAGTTTCAGAATCCCTCAGAGGATATATGTGGCCATATATCCGTTCCATGGCGTCTTCTTCAGTCATGGCAGAGAGTCTGTGGAGGAAGTTGATAGGACTTCCCTGGGTGACTTTAAAACCGTCGCGGCAGGGGAAGCTCTGTTGCCAAAAGGAAACCGCACCTTGGTTCCTGTGTGCTATTCCCCTCACGGCGCACAGGCATTGGGATCAGACGCATCCCTGTGGGTGGAACACGGCGGCTGGGGGCGCGCCCTCGGAGGGGACCGTGCGGCTGGGGGCGCGCCTTCGGAGGGGACCGTGGCGGCTGGGGGCGCGCCCTCTGAGGGGACCACGGCGGCTGCGGTCAGGCCCTGTGGGTGGAACACGGTGGCTGCGGTCAGGCCCTGTGGGTGGAACACGGCGGCTGGGGTCAGGCCCTGTGGGTGGAACGTGGTGGCTGGGGGCGCGCCCTCGGAGGGGAACACGGCGGCTGGGGTCAGGCCCTGTGGGTGGAACACGGTGGCTGGGGGCGCGCCCTATGGGAGGACCTGTGGGAGAGCTTCCGTAGCCTGGAGCCCCGAGCCGGTGTTCGGCTTCCGGAGTGAGAGCCGCTGCAAACTAGCACATGGGTGCCACTCTGGCAACTCCGTCTCTCCTAACCTCCCAACGAAATCTCTCATCAGCCTGCTGGAACGAACGAGCAGCTCGCCCTCCTCTGCTGGGGCTCAGCCCCAAGGACCCTGGGATGACCGCAGGAGCACACATCAGTCCCAGGGGCACCTAGAAGATTCCAGAGTTGAAGGGAGAGGACCAGAGGGACTTGTGAATGAGAAAAGTAGGGATTGAGTTGGTTCCAAGCCACTGGAAAAAATAGAGATACATGATTTCCACAAAGATGCTCCAAGATTTGAGACCGGGGACCTGGGACAAAGACTTTCCGCTTGTCGGCTCTAAGAGCAACACTGCTTGTCCTCAGTTTAAGAGGTGGGCAGTGCAGCCCTGCTGACCCTAGACCTCCAACTCCCACCAGAATAATCCAGGAGCAGATTGCAGAGCAGCATTCAAACTCCTTTTCTGCCGGTGCTGTAGCGTTGAGGGTAGAGATGAAGAACGTTTTTGGCACTTAAGAAAGTGTATCTATCCTTCATCCTATTCCTTCAGGTACCCTGATATCTGATAATTAATTGGCAGAACTAACTCAGGCAAAGTTGTTAATCCTGATAATATCTTAATTCCAGATAATACACTTTTATTTAACGAGATTTTTGTCTTAATGCCTAACACCAAGTTGTAACTCTGACTACACTTGTGAAATGTGTAGATTTACAATTAACTGGCCACAGAGCCCTGTTGAGCTCTAGCTGCTGATGGAGGATTATCATTTTAAATTTACCCTACTGAATACATTTAAAACCTCAACTAAGAGAAGCAATATTTATTTAGAACTTTGGGGGCTGGATAAGGAGGAGAATGATCCATCTATTTTCCCCACTGTTTCAACATCTAGCCCTGAAACAGATAAATTAAGAAGCCATGAGCTTGTGTGGAATATTAATCCTGCCCCCTGCCCTCCCCAATCTCCCAAATCCTGTGTTGGGGGTTGCTTTTGTTGACTTTCTGTTTTGTTATGCCCCCCATCCATCTAACTTTAGAGAAAAGGAACCTAATTAAACTTGACATGTTTTCTAAAAATGTGCTTTTGATGATCTTGTTCATCATAATACATAACCTATGCGAGGACTTGGAACAAGGGGAAAACACCAGTTTAATTTTTCTGAATAGCTAGTTGGCTTCTATGGATAGAATATGGAGATCTATATATGTCTTCTTGCTTCCTGCTGGAGAACTCCTAGCAGTGTTAGAAGCTCATCTCTGAAGGAACTTCCGGGCATCCCAGTGTTCCCTACATTTCTCGGGCCTTACTTTCCTGTGTCATTTTGCTTGAATCCTCTTGTGATGTTTCCAGATTTGTACATTAACCTTGCATTCCTTTTGGAACAAGGCTAGCTATAAATAATGAAGAAGTTGTAAACAACGCTTTAGAGAGACTCTGTGTTGTTGTGGAATGAATGTGGGCTTTGAAGTGACATGGATTTGGATCAGCTATCAGGTATGTTTCTTATGAGTTCTGTGACCTTCATGTTTTTTAAGTTAATGTGACACCTCCCAGTGATGTCATAACTGCGAATAAATCCCCTCCTGTTAGTCCCCAGTGCTATCTTCTCTTTGTGCGTTTTCTACCCATGCTTTGCTTTCCAGTACAGTTCTCTTATGCTGGCAAATGAGGTGAGGCAGGCTTAAGACAGTTTTCACCTAGAAATGAATACCGACAGAAAAGCAATCTAGAGATCCAGGGAAGAGCCATATTCTCTAAGAAAACTAGGACTGAGCTTCACATTCCCTTATTTAGATTATGGTAAAATGTACATCCATGACTGAAGTGACTTAGCACACAGACACACAAAGTATACATCTCTAAACCTTTAATTCTTTATTCTGCAGCAGAATTTCAAATCTGCCCTGCTGCTTGATTTGCACTACCTATTTTAGTGGTTTCAATCAGAAACACAAGACAAAGCACTTAATTTTTTTGACTACCATCAATATTTACCCCTGTTAATAAAAACAGAACTACTTCTCAGTGATACATCAAAGGGATAGTGTCTATCCTTGAAACAAACAAAGCACATATCAGAGCCTAACAAGTCTCTTCTATCTAATGAATGAATTTACAGTTTCAAAGAAGAATAAATCTGTCAAAGGGAATTAAATGATATGTTGCACCAGGAATAACTTCTGTGTCTGGCATTTCTGTTAGGTTGTTAGTAAGAGGAAAATGGGACATGTGGACCTTGATAATAAACCTGTCTTTGATATTATTGTTAAGCCTGACTCCTGGAGATTAAAGTGGCAGGTAGTAAAATGTATCATGCCAACGTAAATGGGATATTTTTGTTCTATTTTAAGTTTCTCGTGGAAAATGGTTTTGCAATGGGTCTTTGAACAGCACTTTATTTATAATCCTATTTGCAACTTGGAGAGATGTTACCTCAGAAGGCGAGTGAGCACATTGCTCCAGCTTTTGTGATTCTGCAAATGTCACTGCTGTCATTTGTCAAATCTGCCTGAAATCTGTCTTTTCGATAAGTAACATCTCCCACTCCTTTTGGGTGAAACTTTTCATTTTTTTTTTCTCTCAGAGAAAGGAGTCTAAATAAAAAAGGGGGGGAGATTTGGGTTCTTCATTTTACAACAGGATTGAGAAATTAATTTCTATATATTAGAACTACTATATAGCAGTTATTTCAATGCAGTGCAGTTAGAGTATTGCACTTCTTTAGTGTTTTTACCTTGGATGGGGTAACATTTTATTACAATCATAAAATGGATTATATTTCTTTTTGCTTTGGAAAAACAAATCTCATGGAGCAAAAGTTGCCTTCTCAACGTGAGTGCGTGCGTGGTCCATCATGTCTGACTCTTTCCAACCCCAAGGAGTGTAGCCCACCAAGCTCCTCTGTCCATGGGATATTCCAGGCAAGAATGCTGGAGTGGGTTGCCATCTCCTCCTCCACCCAATGCAAGTAGTTGTTTACAAACTCCACCAGAGTTGATTCTTTCCCTTCCTGTCTGTAAGCCTTGGGAAATGTTGTTTTCCTCTTGCTTAACCTGCTAAAGTCCACATGATCACACTTTATTTCCAGGGGCTGGGAATTTGCAGTCCCTGTGGTCAGTCTCCCGAGTGACCTGAGTGTCCTTTGGCCCCTGGCTTAACTTCTCTGCTCTTGGGTTGCATTATCTGTGAGATGCAAACTGGACCTTCTCACATTCTAGGGGATGCTGTGAGGATTAATTAATGTTTGCAGTACACATGGAAGCTTGGGCTGCAAGATGCTTTATAAATTTGAAATACCACAAAGTTAATAACAGGCTTAGCTATGAGAAAGCTGCTAAACACAACCCTTCTCCTCTCTGGAGCTCAGTGACCTTTCTGACTGTCCCACTGATTCCATGGTCTCCCAGAGGGGCATTCTGTACCTCTTCAACCTGGATTCGCATCTAACTTAATAAATGCGGCAAACCTGGAAAGCATGTACAGAATAAAGAAAGGATTTATTTATTTAAGTGATGCTCATTCACCTGGAACATAGTAGCAGCTGGATTCCTGCTGAATCAAGAATCTATTTGTTCCGGCAGATCAGCCAATGTTGTTTATCAATTTTCATTTCCACTAACAGAATTAGGCTCCCAAACCATTTCTAATCAGTTTTCTTGCCATCATTTTGGAGGCTTTCAACTGAACGCATATATTTAGCACGGTCATAGCCCATTACTTAACAGAGAAATGGTGGCTTCTTTGTATCCATCAGAGCCAACTTTCTAGGAAAGCATTCCCTACCCAAGATGTCAATTGATGTGCAAATACCATCTATTTATTGCATATAGGTCTTTGGAAAGGGCACATTTTAAACCAGTGCTCTGCAGTTTCCTGGATATGATAGTCATGCAAAGGTTTTGCTTTTAAGATGCCTTTGTTATGAATTATCTCAGCCTGGTGATTAAACTTAGGTCTTTGATAAAAATTCTTAATTTTTATTTAAAAAGTTGCCTCAAAGTAATTTCTTTTTGTATTAGTTTTCTAGTAATGAGCGTAGATTCTCTTAGAGTCAGTCTATGCCTTTTAACTTTTTTCTCAGAGGGCCAAGGAGTCAATGACTTACAGTGTCATAGCTGGACTTGGTGAGCAATGTGGCTTTCCAAGCCAGAGATGGACAATCAGCAGCTGGGCCTAAAGGAAAATAGAAATGTAGCCAGATCTTCACTTGTTGTTGCTCAGTCATGTCTGACTCTTTGTAACCCCATGAACTACAGCACGCTAGGCTTTCTTATCTTTCACTATTTCCTGGAGTTTGCTCAAACTCATATCCATTGAGTCAGTAGTGCCATCCAGCCATCTCATCCTCTGTCGCCCCCTTCTGCTCTTGCCCTCAGTCTTTCCTAGCATCAGGGTCTTTTCCAAGAAGTTGATTCTTCACATCAGGTGGCCAAAGTATTGGAGCTTCAGCATCAGTCCTTCCAATGAACATTCAGGGTTAATTGCCAGTACTGACTGCCGTTCTATGGAGAAGGCTGCAAGGGTCAAAGCCATGCAAATCTATAGGAGAGAGACAGTAGCTCAACGAACATTGGTAAAAATTCAGATGGAGTCCAGTCTAGCGGTGAGGCCAACATTCAGCACAGAAGCAAGTCTGTAGGTAGTACTGGACACACTCAGAAGTGCTGTTGGGTCCTATAATGACCACAGCTGCCATCTTTCTACTCTGATCTATATGTGAAAAGTCCTGTGGTGGATAGCCTAGCCTTACTACCCTAATGTCAAATTCAAGCATAGAGAGGCGTGTAGCAATTTCAAGTTTACAAAACGAGTATGTGGAAAGGCTTAGAGCCCAACCAAAGTGGCCCAGCTCTGGATGTGAGTGTTCTTCATGCCCTATGCTTCTTCCTGAGTTCATGTTTAGAGCTGGACAAAGTGCAGCTTTGTTCAGATGAATACTGTTTGATTCCACTTATACAAGACACCTAGAATGGTCAAATTCATAGAGTCAGAAAATATATATTGGTAGAGACTGGGGCTGGGGGAAAGGGGTGGAGCTGGGGAATAGGGAGCTAGTCTTTAATGGGGACAGAAGTTCAGTTTGAGAAGGTATAAAATTCCAGAGATGGAAGATGGTGAGACTCGCACAGCAATAGTTAGTGAATGCAGTTAGCGCCACTGAACTATACAGTTCAGTATGGTTAGGATAGTCTGTTTAATATTATGTGACTTTTACTGCAATAGATTTTTTTTAAAGAACATGTGTTGTAGAATCACAACTCTGGGGTCTGTGTGACCTTGGACAACTTGCTTAGCTTCTCTGTGCCTCACTTTCCTCATATATAAAAAGGAGATAGTCATAGCACCTTCTGCCTGAAGTTATTGAGAGGATTAAGTGAAATAATGCATAGGAAGCCCAAGAAGAGTTCTTGATACGTAGTAAGCAATAAATAGTAGTTACTGATAAATTACAAAAGAACTAAAAATGCAGAAGAATCAAATGCTAGTGGATCAAAGTAACTAAACAGGAATATAACCTTGAGGCGTGTAGACTAGGAGAGGTGTGAGGAAATGCCGGTACCTGTACTTCATTGTAGGTCTCGTGGGCATAAAATAAGCAACAGGGACATGTTGGAGTTCCTTTTGTTGGGCTTGTGTTGGGATGGGTTTATGGATTTCTCAGTCACAGAGATCATACATTTATATACTTTCTTCCTGATACTATAGTAAAATGAGATGGAATCTTCAAGTTAGATTAAATGCACAGTAGAAATTAAAAGCGTGACCACTGGTGGATTGGAGATTTAGTATATTTTCTAGATGATAAAAGTGATAATAGAAGATGATTCAGTTCAGTCACTCAGTCATGTCCGACTCTTTGCGACCCCATGAACCGCAGCACGCCAGGCCTCCCTGTCCATCACCAACTCCCGGAGTTCACTCAGACTCATGTCCATTGAGTCAGTGATGCCATCCAGCCATCTCATCCTCGGTTGTCCCCTTCTCCTCCTGCCCCCAATCCCTCCCAGCATCAGGGTCTTTTCCAATGAGTCAACTCTTCGCATCAGGTGGCCAAAGTACTGGAGTCTCAGCTTTAGCATATTCCCTCCAAAGAACACCCAGGACTGATCTCCTTCAGAATGGACTGGTTGGATCTCCTTGCAGTCCAAGGGACTCTCAAGAGTCTTCTCCAACACCACAGTTCAAAAGCATCAATTCTTCGGTGCTCAGCTTTCTTCACAGTCCAACTCTCACATCCATACATGATCACAGGAAAAACCATAGCCTCTGTCTCTTATACACATCTCTACTCAGTCATGTCCGACTCTTTGCGACCCCATGAACCGCAGCACGCCAGGCCTCCCTGTCCATCACCAACTCCCGGAGTTCACTCAGACTCATGTCCATTGAGTCAGTGATGCCATCCAGCCATCTCATCCTCGGTTGTCCCCTTCTCCTCCTGCCCCCAATCCCTCCCAGCATCAGGGTCTTTTCCAATGAGTCAACTCTTCGCATCAGGTGGCCAAAGTACTGGAGTCTCAGCTTTAGCATATTCCCTCCAAAGAACACCCAGGACTGATCTCCTTCAGAATGGACTGGTTGGATCTCCTTGCAGTCCAAGGGACTCTCAAGAGTCTTCTCCAACACCACAGTTCAAAAGCATCAATTCTTCGGTGCTCAGCTTTCTTCACAGTCCAACTCTCACATCCATACATGACCACTGGAAAAACCATAGCCTTGACTAGACAGACCTTTGTTTGCAAAGTAATGCCTCTGCTTTTGAATATGCTATCTAGGTTGGTCATAACTTTTCTTCCAAGGAGTAAGTGTCTTTTAATTTCATGGCTGCAGTCACCATCTGCAGTGATTTTGGAGCCCCCCAAAATAAAGTCTGACACTGTTTCCACTGTTTCCCCATCTATTTCCCATGAAGGGATGGGACCAGATGCCATGATCTTCGTTTTCTGAATGTTGAGCTTTAAGCCAAATTTTTTACTCTCCTCTTTCACTCTTATCAGTTACTTAAAATGTGACCACTGAGGAAAAAACTAGCAAAGACTACACAGGACTTTTGTGTACCACATCTATAATATGAATCCATAATGATTTCAAAGTAAACAGGCTTTTAAAAAAAAGCCCAAATCAATTTGAAGTAAGAAAGACTTCCCCCAAATTGTACAAAAGTAGGATTCAACATAAGAATAATCATAGGTGTGAAGATAGAGTTGAAAAAAATCAGATCAGAAAGTTGAAAGCAAAAATCAAGAAACATGAAATATGTCCCTGGAAGAAGGGAATAGTGTTTTGTCAAACATTAAAGTGATTCAGTCTAATGACGTAAGCATTCGTTATTGGTTGTCAAATTTTGGAGTTATCCCATGAACAAATCACAAATCAGAAAGTAAAGTTTTCAAACATAAAAGGATAAAGTCACATGGCTGTAATTATGTTATGAATCTCTTATCTTTTCCAACCCACTCCAGTATCTTGCCTGGAAAACCCCATGGACGGAGGAGCCTGGTAGGCTACAGTCTATGGGGTCGCAGAGTTGGACTCGACTGAGTGACTTCACTTTTTTTTCTTTCTTTTCTTTATCTTTTTCTACAAATGTGGAGTTTTACCAGCAGTCTCAGTTTTTGTTTAGTCTATTCATGTTCTGTCTCTCTCTCTGACTCTCTTCCAATTTTTTTTTTAATTTTGTTGGATTATAGTTGATTTACAATGTTGTGTTAGTTTCAAGTGCTTAGCAAAGTGAATCAGTTATTCATACACATATACTCACTCTCTTCTCAGATTCTTTTCCCATATAGGTCATTACAGACTATTGAGTTCCCTGTGCTATACAGTACATTCTTGTGAGTTATCTGTTTCATATGTAATAGTGTGTTTATGTCAATCCTAATCTCCCAATTTACACCCTCCCCTCTCCCCTGGTAACCATAGTTTGTTTTCTACACCTGTGACTCTACATCTGTTTTGTAAATATGTTCATTTGTGCCCTGTTTTAAAATGCCACACATAAGTGATATCATGTGATTTTTGTCTTTCTGTGTCTGATTTACTTCACTCAGTATGATAATCTCTGGGTCCATCCATGTTGCTGCAAATGACATTCTTTTGTTCTTTTTTATGGCTGAGTAATATTCTGTTGTATATATGTACCATATCTTCTTTATCCATTTCTCTCTAGACCCCTTCATTATTTCTCCTCCTCTTCATTCATTCTCAGATCCTCCATTTAAGTTTTTGTCACAGCTACCCAAGGCTAACAACTCAGAGATTACATCTGAGGTCTGGGGAAGTTGTGAGTGGCAGCATGGCAAAGGGCATGGAGGTACTTATTTCAGGTGGATTCTGGTTTAATTTTTTCCTTTGACTACATTGTATGTATTTGCATCAAGCCATACAGGCCAACCTTGAGTAAATAAATTGTCCAGGGTTTCCAGAACAACTCAACAATAGTTTTACAGTGATATATTAGGACCCAGGCTAAATTGAGACTTAGACTTGTTTTGCCATTTCATATCTTTATTTCCTGAAGATTGGTTTCTTTGTCTAAAGGAAGAGTGGTTAGCTCATGATTAAATATGAATATTTATTGATCTCTGATCCAATAAAATAATAGAATCCTTTGATAACGCTTCAGTTGCTCTCAGCCTACTCTCACATCTATTCCTTGGGTAACTGATGCCTCTAACACCTTATCTACAGCTTCTAGGCCTGCTGCTGTTTACTGACCTGCCTGCTAGGAACTCTGTGAAACCCCACAGGATTGGAGAGGGATGTTTATGTCTCATTGCCTATGTTTATTCCATTGGGCAAGAGATGGAGGTAATGCCAAGGAGATCTAGAGCTGAGATAACCCAGTCGGTGATGTGAAGGCAATTTGCAAGTTCTGTCATTAACAGTATCAGAAGAATTCTCTGGTCTTTTAGAGTCAGGCTTAGAGCTTAGGGTCGGACACGACTGAGTGACTGAACTGAACTGAAGAGAGCTTTCACAGATACCACCTTCCTCTCACTTCCTAATTCCAACCTAGTGGTTTAAAGAAGTCCAAGTCTTAAAAAAATCCAAGTCTATGCCCCCAGATGTAATACTTCCCAGTTTCTATGTCTTGGGAAATGCTTGGAGTGTGGGTGACTGTGTGGTTTAATTGTCTCATTTTACAGATGAGGAAGCTGAGCATAAGGAGGCCGTGTGCTTTGTACTGGTTTCTAAGGGCAGGCTTGTAGCTAGAATCCCCACCATCTGACTCTACTCTTGATATGTATCAAAATGGCAGCACTTATTCAAAAGAAAAAAAAAAGGACTTAAAAAGTTAGCAGTTCCTCAAAATCAAGAGAGACTACTTGTAATTCTAAAGAGGAAAAAAAAAAATTCCAGTCTTGTCTTCCTCCGTTTCACCAGATTGAGCTCCACTTTTCTTCACAACGAAAGGGGCTTCTTCATTGGTCCTCTTCTCTCTGTGGGGCAAAGGGCCTCTCCAGAGCCCACGTTATTTTCTCCAACATTCTTATTTGTTTCAAACATGAAAATTTCCAGTGAGCACCCCCCAAAAAATTCTTATTCAGAACGATGAACTCAAGATTTTTAAAATAATATATTACTAAATGATACTCATACAAGAGTCTGTAGAGTTATTTTGAGGAGATTGCACAAGACCATGGGTTTTATCAAGATCTAAATTTACCAAGTCTGATTCACATAGGACACAGTGATAACCACAATATTTTTACAAGTGAAAATCAGTCATGTGGTCAGATGGGTGATTTGATAATGGGGCAGAATTTTTTTTATCTGGGATATATATTGACCTACACATAACAGATTCTCAGTCAAAATTTATTGATAAAAGATTAGCTCCAGGCCTTAACAACCAAATGGAAAGCAGCATCTTTGTTCAGTCTATTGTCCTGAGTGAATGAAGTCTGGTTTATTACAGGCTTTGAAATGTTGCCTCAAACTAATTCTGGAACTCCTTTCTTTGTCCTCTTTCCATCTATCAGGCAGGTAATCAGTTCTGAAGGTTTGTTACTATATTGACAGGTTGATTTTTCTAATCCTGTAGTTACAGAATGGGAAATGTAACGGTTCTTCCATTTTTCTCTTCACATATTTAAGACAGAGGTATCATTCACAGTCCCATAGAGTATGGAAAGGGGAGATGCAATGGAGTGCTAAACACTAGAGAATAAATTTCACTCCTGCCACTTAGTGATCTTGGGTATATCAGTTTCTTCTGTTAGAGTAACTGCATTTTTCTTTAGGAGGTAAAGATAAGACATTTATTGGTAACATGCAATATTTGTGCAACAAATGTTAGTTTCTCTCCTTTCTCTCTTGTCTTCTGCACTGTGTTGCCAAGTGTCCCCCATCAATGGTGAGTCATACTGACCTGTAAGACAGATCAAGCGTATGTGAATCCTATAGCATTTCTTCAGTCACTGATCATTGTTCATCAGAGTAGTATTTGGTCTCAGCACAAATGGGATGGCATAGTAGAAACTTCTAGTGGAACAATGGATATCAGCAGAAGTGAATGTATTTTGGAGGCAGAACTAATAGAAATATCTGTTGAGATTTAATACATTGATTTGTAGGAGGAGGAAAACGAAGAATTAAAGGCATATTTTTGGACTGAGCCATTATGTGGGCATTGGAACCACACATGGTGAGACAGGAAAGCAGCGGGAACAAGAGTAATGGGTGGGCACAAAACAGAACCGAGAGCTCTACCTTGGACACGCCAATTTTGAGATGCCCATTATACCATCAAATAAAGATGCCATTTGGTGGTTACATATGTGCCTCTTAAATCCAAGGGCACAGATCAGGGCTAGATATAAATGTTTCGGTAAAGAAGGGGACTGAATAAAATCACGCTGGAGAGAGCTTAGATATGTGGGGTTGCGGGGAGAGGAAAGCTTACTGCTGCTGCTGCTGCTAAGTCACTTCAGTCTTATCCGACTCTGTACGACCCCATAGATGGCAGCCCCCCAGGCTCCCCCGTCCCCGCTAGACACTAGTTATTTCAGTATTTGGCAGTGGAGTAGTGCAAAAGGAACCAACATGGAAGACTGCTAAGGCAGGCCCAGAGGTGTAATGAAAACGAAGGAACTCTCATGAAAAGTGTTTCAAGAAGTGAAGAATGATCAAATTTGAGAGGATATTGCGTATTGCAGCACAGAGAACAAGGATAACTCTGACAAAAGCAGTTTCATCTGAATGATGGAAACAAAACACCATTTGGTGTAAGTTGAGGAGAGGATAGAAAAGTGATTTTTTGGTTAGAGAATCTTTTGTGTATGATACCTCATCATAAGCCCTGATATGAAATTAAGGTGAGCCTTGTAAGTTTAGTAGCAAGCTTTCTCAAACTCTACTTCCTGTAAAGTTAAAAGGTTGAGCCATAGGTTATAATGTTTATGTCCTGTATTCTCTTAAGTTTAGCAAATAAGTAAAACCAGTTGTTTTACCTTTGGCCTAAGATCTTAGCAGCACAAGTTCTCCTTGATTGACATGACAATGTCTTGGGTAGCATTACATTCTGGTCAAAAGTCTCCATCTATGATGGTGGCTAAGTTGTTGCTGGGAGACAGCTGACCTTCCTATTGCCATTATATAAAAGAATTGAGAAGATTCAAAGGGAAGGACAATGCTGAACTTCCAGTTAGGAAGAGGAATGGAACCCAATTTAGTGTGAACTTTCAGATCAGAGTCACATTTACACTGGGAGATAAAAGAATGAATTTGTACAATCAGGAGTCTTGCATGGTCAAGAAGTTTTCTGCCAGTCTCAATGGCTATCATGTCTGTTTTTACATGTCTGTGAGTTTGATGCATGGTTGGATTTTTTTTTTTTTTAATGAAACAAGAGATGGAGAATAAAAGTACATTTATCAGGCTGTGGTGGCTATCTGGACTTCCCACATGGTTCAGTGGTAAGGAATCTGCCTGGAGACACAAGAGACATGGGTTTGATCACTGGTTCAGGAAGATCCCCTGTAGTAGGAAATGGTAACCCACTCCAGTATTCTTGCCTGGAAAATTCCATGAACAGAGGAGCTGGGCAGGCTACCGTCCATGGAGTTGTAAAGAGTCAGATACGATTGTTTGACTAACCTACACAGGTCAACTTCTTTTTCTACACAGGTGGCAATATTCTACACAGGCAATTCTACACAGGTTGAATTTTCCTTTCTGATGGAAACTAATAACTTACGATTGAGATTGAATATAGAACCACTTGTCTCTAATTCAGATGTTTAATCTATTTCATATAGCCAAGATATAGAAGAAAGTGATGCCTAATAAGCTTCAGATAAGAGGTTCAAACCTTATGTGTCTTGAGCCGTCCCTTCTTTATTGGCTTGGAACTTTAGAAAACATCCTCCTGCTTTTAGCATCAGTTATTTATGACAAGTTTCAGTGCCTGAAACATCACTGCATTTCTTATCTCGATATTTTTGGTCATGTTGGCAACATGATGTAGACTTTCCATGTCTCTCCTTCCTTTCAAATTTACTAAAATTTTCTTTATGGTTTTGTACATAATCAGTTTGTGTAACTATCCTACATTTGCTTGAAAATGATATTTATAGTTTTAGGGTCTTAATGTGTGTGTGTATGTGTATGCATATATATAAGCAAATCAAGGGGTAAAGAATTTGCCTGCCAATGGAGGAGACATGGGTTTGATCCCTAGGTCAGGAAGATCCTCTGGAAAAGGAAATGGCAACCCATTCCAATATCCTTCTGTATTGCTAATAATTTGTATTGTCTTCAAGACAGTTGAGATTGATGTGGATAGAGCTACATTAGACTTTATGGATAGTGTTTGGTACACATAGAATTTTAATCTTTTTAAATGTCCACTGTCCTTATGTTATCAGTTATTAGTTTTGCAATTTCACTAGACATGTTCACTTTAGTACAGTCACTCAGTCATGTCTGACTCTTTGTGACCCCATGGACTGCAGCACTCTAGGCTTTCTTGTCCATCCCCAGCTTCTGAAGCTTGCTCAAACTCATGTGCATTGAGTCGGTGATGCCATCCAACCATTCTCATCCTCTGTCATCCCCTTCTCTTGCCTTCAATCGTGCTCACAATCAGTGTCTTTTCCAATGAGTCAGTTCTTTATATCAGGTAGCCAAAGTATTGGAGTTTCAGCTTTAGCATCAGTCCTTCCAGTGAATATTCAGAACTGATTTCCTTTAGGATTGACTGGTTGAATTTCCTTGCAGTCCAAGGCACCCTCAAGAGTCTTCTCCAACACCACAGTTCAAAAGCATCAATTCTTTGGCACTCAGCTTTCTTCACAGTCCAACTCTCACATCCATGCATGACCACTGGAAAAACCATAGCTTTGACGAGAGGGACCTTTGTTGGCAAAGTAATGTCTCTGCTTTTTAATATGCCATCTAGGTTGGTTATACGTTTTCTTCCAAGAAGCAAATGTCTTTAATTTCATAGCTGCAGTCACCATCTGCAGTGATTTTGGAGCCCCCGAAAATGAAGTCTGTCACTGTTTCCATTGTTTATCCATCTATTTGCCAAGAAGTGATGGGACTGCATGCCATGATCTTAGTTTTCTGAATGTTGAGCTTTAAGCCAACTTTTTCAGTCTCCTCTTTCACTTTCATCAAGAGGCTCTTTAGTTCTTCTTCACTTTCTGCCATAGGGATGGTGTCATCTGCATATCTGAGGTGATTGACATATCTGAGGTTATTGATATTTCTCCCAGCAATCTTGATTCCAGCTTGTGCTTCATTCCAGCTTGTGCCACTTGTGTGGCACTTCTCATGATGTACTCTGCATGTAAGTTAAATAAGCAGGGTGATAATGTACAGCTTTGATGTGCTCCTTTCCCAATTTGGAACCAGTCTGTTCAATGTCCAATTCTCACTGTTGCTTCTTGACCTGCACACAGATTTCTCAGGAGGCAGATAAGGTGGTCTGCTATTCCCATCTCTTGAAGAATTTTTCACAGTTTGTTGTGGTCCACACAATCAAAGGCTTTGATGTAGTCTCTAAAGCAGAAGTAGATTTTTCTGGGGACTCTCTTGTTTTCTCGATGATCCAGTGGGTGCTGCAATTTGACTAGACACATTAAGCTTTTACAGCGTGATCCTTGATATGTTTTGGGGCTCTTAATTCTGTTTCATTGTCCCACATGTCTCCTTTTATGCCAGTAACATACTGCTTTGATAATTATACCTTTGTACTATGGCTTGAGATCAGGCAATGTGATGACTCTTTCGTCTTCTTTCTCAAGATTTCTGTGGCTATTAAGTGTCTTGTGTTTCTGTAAATTAGGATTTTTTTTCTATTTCCATAAGAACAAGTCATTACAAATCTTATAGGGGTTGCAGTGAATATGTAACTGGCTTTGGGTAGTATGGACATTTTCACAATATTCTTTCAATGCGTAAACAATGTCTTTCCTTTTGTATCTTTGTTAATTTCTTTTTTTTTTTTTTAATTTAAATCATTCTCTTTGTTTCTTTTGACTGCACCACATGTCTTGTGCCATCTTATTTCCCCAATCAGGGATTGAGCCCAGCCCCTTGGCAGTGAAAGCACAGTGCTAACCACTGGACCACCAGGGAATTCCCTCAGATCTCTTTGATGAGCCTGCATCACTACTCACACAGCTGCGGAAGCCTGTGCTGGCTGCTGGTGCAGTTCTAGGGTTCTGGTGGAGGTTGCTGCGAGGCTAAGGAACAGGAAAAAAATCTCAGGCGAGAGTTAGCAGATGTGAATACCTCTGGGGCAAAGGCTAGTGAAATGCACAGTAGGGTGCCACAGCTTTGCTGGCTGTTCTCCAGCTTCAAAATCTGCTGGAGTTGTCTGCTGAGTAGGTGACTGTCAACTGTGATGATCCCACTGCTGCTACTGCTGCTAAGTCACTTCAGTCGTGTCCAACTCTGTGCGACCCCATAGAAGGCAGCCCACCAGGCTCCCCCATCCCTGGGATTCTCCAGGCAAGAACACTGGAGTGGGCTGCCATTTCCTTCTCCAATGCATGAAAGTGAAAAGTGAAAGTGAAGTCGCTCAGTCATGTCCCGCTGTTTGCAACCCCATTGATGGCAGCCCACCAGGCTCCTCTGCCCATGGGATTTTCCAGGCAAGAGTACTGGAGTGGGATGCCATTGCCTCCTCCAGATGATCCCACTATTCGGCTGCTATTGGTAACCCTGCTTTTCTGATTTTTTTTCCTCAGGCCAGCCCACTTTTGACTTTTGTCATCAATTCATTACAAATATTTTAGCTGAATTCTTCTTACCAGCATGAATGGCATCCTGAGGCACTGAACCCAAGCAAGCACTTCCTTGTGTTCCATTTCAACTTGCCGTTGCCCACTCTCCTTAGATTTTTGGCTAGCAGGTTGCCCTGCAGCACCAGCTCTCCGATAACTTTGAGCAAAGGTATGAATTTGCTTTTATCCAGTGGGTTTTATTATTATTAAAAAGAAGAGTGATACTCTTTTCCAGATTTCTAAGTAGTAGCAGAAGTCAGAAGTCTCACCATTCTTGACAGTTTTGTTGTACATGGAATTCTAGGATGGCAGTTAATTTATCTTAGTTCCTTGAAGATACAGTTCTATTTCTTTATAGTTTCCAAGATTATGCCTGAGAAATTAGCTGTCATCATTAACTGTTATTATTTGAGGTAATCTTTTCCCCTTGGATGTTCTTTAAGATCACTTCATTGCTTTTCACATTCTGCAGTTTCATTGTTGTGTATGTGTTTATAAATTTTATCTAGCCAGTGAAAATTTCAGAGTGATGTGTGTAGCATCAACTTGAAAAATTCTCATCCTTTATCTTCTTTTTGGATATTACATCTTTTGAAATACTCTATTTTGCTGAAGACAGTATTGAAATATTACCTATTCTCTTTGCTTTATAACTTTTCTTTTATAATTTATTTTCACATTTTGAGGGATTTTTTTGTAACACATTTCAATGGGTTCATTAGATTTAATGTTTAGTTCAAGTTCTCTCTTTTATTGCATCTAATTATTGTGTTTTTTAATCTATTCCAGTAATTAGATGGAATTAGAGATATATAAATATAGACGCATACATAGCTTGAGTTGAAACTTCATTCCTCTGCAGTGGATTTGCATGTGGGTCAGTCAGTCCAGTCAGCTGTCTGCTAACCCAGAATTACTTTAAATTTCCAGTCTGTACTTTTGGAGGGCATATAGGAAGTGTGCATTCTAGCCTGAAGCCTGCTTGAGGCTTTTGATTGAGAATCCTCATTAGAATCTTCCCTCCATTTTTCTGCTATACTTCAAATAAAAAACACAAATATTCCAGTATACCATGAGGCACAACATTTTTCTTGTATACATGTTGAGTTTATTGTTATTTAGTAAAACCTTGTTTATGGAGGATTTTTTCTTTCAATGCAATCTTGCATCTTACTAGGTTCCCAGACTTGTGTACCCTCCATTCTTAATTACCCAAGCCTGACTTAAACCTCATGGCTCTAAAACATCATTGGTCAAGGAATAACTTCTATTCAGTTTCACTATCTTATATGGATTTGCCCCACCCCACCCCCACCTCCGGCACCTTTTTTTTTCTTTTTTTGCTACTCTGATATTCCCTTATTTTATCCCTAGTTCATCCATATGTCAAAAAATATATTTTTTAACGGGCTTGCCTGGTGGTCCATTGGTTAAGACTCTGTGTGTCCACCATAGCGGGCCATGGGTTCTTCCTAGTTGGGAAACTGAAATCCTTCATACCACATAGCATGGCATATATATATGTATGTGTGTATATTTGTTTTTATAAAATAATGAATACAGAAGGCTTATATGCATATATCTGCACATTTATACACATCATCCATATTCAAAATTCTACTTATTGTTTTAGGGCCTAGGTGAAATGCCACCCCTTCCATGAGTTTCATTCTTTCACCTATAGTCAAAGTTGTTTTTTTCCTATCTTCAGGTAAAATATTTTTCACTTAAATTCATCTTCTGCAATTTTCTGCCTTACAGTCAAATTTGTGTTTTATATGTTAATATCCCCTTCGGGATAGACTGACTCTTAAAGGAAGGAAGCTGTGTTTTAAGTCATCTTTCTCTTAGCCAAGAGAAAGGCGTACATTATGTTTTTAATATATATAGAATAGGTAAATAATTTGATGAATGAATTAATGAATAAAAGCATAGATTTGGCACTCACAGATGTAATTCAGTTTAGGTGTTATATTAAGCACCTAATATGTCATGCTTGGTGCTAAGAGCTAAGTAAATTGAAATAAATGAAAGAAATTCCCTAAAGAGAGGAACTACCCTTTAATTTTCCAAAATGGAGGTAGAGGCATGGTAGAGGCAGTATGCTTGATTTCTGTGGATAAAAAGAAGGTATATAGAAATGTGACTGTGATCAATGAAACATTCATAATGAATCATAGAAGAGACAAGGATTAGGGGGCATTAATCTCATCTTTGATGGGTTTATCTCAGGCATGCCAGCCATATTCCTTCCCTGGAGATGGGAAAGGCTACCCACTCCAGTATTCTGGCTAGAGAATTCCATGGACTGTATAGTCTATGGGGTTGCAAAGAGTTGGACACGACTGAGCGACTTTCACTTCACTTCATACTCCTTCACTATTCATTATTGGTAGAAGACTGTACTCGATAGGACAAAGGCTATGCTTGTCTGCACGCACAGCTAAGAGTGTATGTGATTTTACAAGCCAAGAAGAACTGTTGTATTACCCTAATCCAAGCATTTGTATAAACATATTTATGATTATGGAATGGGTTATTTTTGGTTTATAAGAGCTATGCAGGAAAATATCCTACTTCTCATACATAATGCACTTTTAAAACACGTGTGTCGAAGTTTACTGTGTAAAAGCAAATAATAAACTTACATATTTTAAGTTAAGGACCCAGGCATGGAGAACTAAAACGTCCTCAGTTACACTTTGTCTTTAATACAGATCTCTATGATTTATCTCTAGAATTTCTAATATGTTCTTGTTTGTTATATTCTATTCACAACTGAGCAAACAGTTGACTGGCTTAAGCCCAGTGAATATCTTGTAGATTTACCACTTTTGGCACTCAGAGTGATTTCCATCTTTGTCTCGACTATATTAGGTTTACGAGATCTATACTTCTCATATCAGCATTTTCATCTTCCATTTGTTTTTATAAAATAATGAAGACAGAAGGCAATAAAATATTCAAGACACAAACACTGCTGTACAATTATGCTGCCAAAATTGTACCACAGTCAGAAACACTATGTACTACCTGCATATTTCAGCTTATCAGCTATGGAGAGAGGGCCAAATTGAGCTTATAAAACCTAGTTAGGGCTGTTGGTGCAAACGAATGGATTGTATGAAAGTAGAATGAACCAAAGTCAAAGAAAAGTGATAACTAGAGTTATGACCTGTATGTGTCTTCTTTGACTTGTGTACATGAAGCAAAGAGCAAGCCTCATATTTTTGGAGCCATGAATCTCTCTTCAGGAATATAGCAAAGATGATAACTCTCTGAGCATCTAGAAAGGAGAGTGCTCAAAATTGCATTCAACATTGATAAGGTGATAATATTAGTAATAATAATAGTGTATCAATAATTTTGGCCTGTAGGTGTTCATTTAAGTATAATCTCTTTTTGTGTGTGTTTGATTTTTCATTAAAGATGATTTAAATTAATTGCAAGGGTAAGAATATCCTCCTCACTGACAAGAGAATTTTCTTCCCATTTTTATTCAAGGAATTATATTCATGATATCATATCAGTCCATGTATCTGTATTATATACAGTGGCTTTTCTTTGTGAGAGTCTAGGCAATATTAAGGTTCCAGTGGAAAGTTTGTCTTTCTACTTCTCATATTCTCCTTTTTTGTTGCCTTGTGACTTTCAGCTTTCCTCTTTTCTCAGTAATCTGTTCTTGAAAAAAGGATGTATGATTCACCATTGACACTTTGAGTCAGGTCAGTGTGTATTTCTACAAGGTAATTTTCTAGTTATTTATGATTACCAACTAAAAATATTAGTAAAGTTTTTGTTTTCAATAAGCAAGAGAACAAACATTTGGAAAATTGGGAGTAAGTTTGTTTATAGGTGAGAGGAGATTCTTAGTCTCTTGATTTCACACCAGAGAAGTCACTTCTGAGTAGCAGTGGCCATATGGACAGATGATTCTGGCCAGCTTTCTACTTCTCTTCCTTGTCCTGGCCTAAAACTTTCAGGACCCTGTGAAACAGTTTGAATATAGATTTATGGGGAATTTATTCAGCCACCACTCCTTATAAATAATGCTGAGGAACTGTGTGGTCTTGTGCAGATAGATTACTGGGCTATGAATCAAAGTACTTGGGAATCTCCATACTGTTATCCGTATGGTTGTACCAATTTACATTCTCACCAGCATTGTAGGAGGCCTACCTTTCTCCATACCCTCTCCAGCACTTATTGTTTGTAGACTTTTTGATGGTGGCCAATCTGACTGGTGTGAGGTGATATCTCATTGTAGTTTTGATTTGCACTTCTCTAATAATTAGTGATGTTGAGCAACTTTTCATGTACCATCTGTATGTCTCTTTAGAGAAATGTCTGTTTAGGTCTTCTGTCCATTTTTTGATTGGATTTCTTTTTTTTTTTTTTTTATTGAGCTGCAGGAGCTGTTTCTAAGCTTTGGAAATTAATCCTTTGTTGGTTGTATCATTTGAAAATATTTTCTCCCATTCTGTGGGTTGTCCTTTCATTTTATTTATGCAGTATGAAGGTTCCTTAAGAAAATAAAAATAGAGATACCATATGATTCAGCAATACCACTTCTGGGCATATATCCAGAAAAAAACCATGGTTCAAAAGAATACATACATCCCAACGTTCATTGCAGTACTGTTTACAACAGCCAGACCTGGAAGCAGCCTAAATGTCCATAGACAGATGAATGGATAAAGGAGATGTGATACATATATACAATGGAATATTAATCAGCCATTAAAAGGAATGAAATAATGTCATTTGAAGAAACATGGGTGGACCCAGAGATTGTCATACTGAGTGAAGCAAGTCACACAGAGGAAGAGAACTATATGTGGAATCTTAAAAAAATTATACGAATGAACTTATTTTCAAAACAGAAGCATACAAACTTAAGAGAAGGAACTTACAGTTACTGGCAGGAAAAGTGATAGGGAGGAATAGTTAGGGAGCCTGGAATTGACATATACACTCTAGTATATTTAAAATGGCTGACCAACAAGGACCTTCTGTATAGCAGAAGGAACTCTACTCAATATCACGTAAGACCCAACTGGGAAAGAATTTGGAAAAGAGTAGATTCAAGTACGTAACTGCCTCACTTGCTTTACATCTGAAACGAATGCAGCATCATAACTCCACTATATTCCAATATAAAATAAAGCATTTTTAAAAAGTACTTGGATTGTAGCTCCCATTCTGTCATTAAATTAGTATGAGATTTGGAGCAAGTTATATTCTGTCTTTGTGCCTCATGAGTAAATGTACTTTTGTTTAGTTTTCTCATGAGTAAATATACTATTGTTCAGTCTCCAAGTCATGTCCGACTAGTCATGACCCCATGGACTGCAGCACCCAGGCTTCCCTGAATACATGGGACTGAATTAGTGGTGCTCCAACTTGGAGGCACAGTAGAATCTAGGAAGCTCTTTAAAAATACTAGTGCCTGAGCTCTGTTCCTGGATATTCTGATTTACATTGTGTGAAGTGGAATCAGTGTGTGTTGGAAAAGCTCCTCAGTAATTCTAATGTGTATCCCGTGCTGAGAACTGCTGGGCAAGGCGATCCCTGGAGTCTTGTCCAGGGAGACGGTGTATCATAGGTGTTAAGGGGAAAAGCGTTGCAGGTAGATGGAGTTGAGTGTGAATCCCAGCTCTCTCACTTCCATCCTAAATACATTTGGGCAAGTTTTCACTTCAGGACCCAGTTTCCCCATCTTTATAATAAAGATATACTTGCCTCATCGGATTGTATTAAATATTGCGTGTAATACTGGGTATTAAGTAAACAGCTCAGGACTCTGAACATAGTAGGCATTTAACACATGCTGATAGTAAAGAGAATGATTCCTATGATAAAGCTGATTATCCTCATTGTCCTCCCCACCAAAAATCCTTTGCTGAGTGGAGTATTGGTTCAAGAAGAGAAAATAGAATATTGAAACAAAACAAAGACCAGAAACAGCACTGCCAAGTACCTCCAAACTTGATGTATCCCATGACTGCATTTGATATTGCCAGGGGCTATGTAATAAATTGTGCTAGACTGACTGATTACAAAAAGGAAAAATAGCACAAACAAAACAAAAATCTTTGTTCTTAAAAATAGGTTTCGGATGAATGAAAGATAAATATGACAAAGCCAAACTTGAACTATTTAAAATATTTATATTATAGTTATAGTTATATAGTTATAACTAACAACTAACAATATAATAGTTATATTGGAATAATCCATTAAAATTGGAATAAAAATATTTAAAAATTTCTATTAAAAAATTGGGATAGTAAGAGTCTTTATACACAAAAGATAAGTCATAAGGGAAAGGATAAAAATACTGACTGTTTTGAAATTTAGTGTTTTATATCCCCCAAATATAGAAATTTAAGATATTTATAATACATACAAGAAAGAAAACCGTATATCCCTGTAACTTATTTATTTTATACATAGTAGTTTGTACCTCTTAGTCTTTTGCTATTTCTTGCCTTTTACTCCTTCCAGTTCCCCATTGGGAGCCGCTAGTTTAGTTTTTATACCTGTGAGTATGTTTCTTTTTTGTTATGTTCATTTGTTTATGTTTTAGTGATAATGGACAGTATTTGTCTTTAAATAACTGTCTGATTTATTTCACTAAGCGTAATGCCCTTCTGGTCCATCCATGTTGTTGCAAATGGAAAAATTTCATTCTACTGTATGTGTGTGTGTGTGTATGTGGGTATTGTTGTTGTTGTTCAATCGCTCAGTCATGTCTGACTCTTGTGACTCCATGGACTGTGGCATGCTAGGTTTCTCTGTTCTTCACTATCTCTCAGAGCTTGCCCAAACTCATGTCCATTGAACCAGTGATGCCAGCCAATCATCTCATCCTCTGTCGTCTCCTTCTTCTCCTGCCTTCAGTCTTTCCCAGCATCAGGGTCTTTTCTCATGAGTCGTCTCTTTGCATCAGGTATATATCATTAATGCCACATCATTTCAGAATAACTGGGGCTTCCCAGGTGGCGCTAGGGGTAAAGAACCCATCTGCCAATGCAGGAGACATAAGAGACGCAGGTTCCATCCCTGGGTCGGGAAGATCCCCTGGAGAAGGAAACGGCAACTCACTCCAGTATTCTTGCCTGGAGAATCCCATGGACAGAGGAGCCTGGCGGGCTACAGTCCCTGGGGTCGCACAGAGTCAGACGCGACTGAAAGTGGCTTATTACTAGCATCTTTGTCCATTCATCTGCTGATGGACACTTAGATTGCTTCCATATCTAGGCTGTTGTAAATAATGCTGCTGTGAACTTTGGGATGTGTGTATCTTCCCAAATTATGATTTTCATTTTCTTTGAATTAAATGCCCAAGAGTGAAATTTCTGGGTCATACAATGGTTCTCTTTATAGTTTTGTGAGAAACTCCATCCTGTTCTCCATAGATTTACACTGTTACCAACTGTGTAGACAGTTACCTTTCTTGGCAGCAGAGGTGAATGTGACTCTGAGAAGCTATAAAATCTCTCATGATCACAGTGCTGGGATGGGAGGCTGGTGGTGGGACTCCAAAGACCAGGTTACTAACCACCACACTTTGGAAAGGTTGCAACTGCTTGAGTGTACGACAAAAATATTTATTGTGTGAAGTCATCTTGCTTTTGTCATCAGTGTGGAAAACAAAATGAATACTGTGAGTTGTTTGTATGGTGAGAGTTCATTTCAGTCACTCAGTTGTGTCCGACTCTTTGCAACCCCATGAATCGCAGCACGCCAGGCCTCCCTGGCCATCACCAACTCCCGGAGTTCACTCAGACTCACATCCATTGAGTCAGTAATGCCATCCAGCCATGTCATCCTCTGTGATCCCCTTCTTCTCTTGCCCCCAATCTCTCCCAGCATCAGAGTCTTTTCCAATGAGGCGACTCTTCGAATGAGGTGGCCAAAGTACTGGAGTTTCAGCTTTAGCATCATTCCTTCCAAAGAAATCCCAGGGTTGATCTCCTTCTGAATGGACTGGTTGGATCTCCTTGCAGTCCAAGGGACTCTCAAGAGTCTTCTCCGACACCACAGTTCAAACGCATCAATTCTTCGGCGCTCAGCCTTCTTCACAGTCCAACTCTCACATCCATACATGACTACTGGGAAAACCATAGCCTTGACTAGATGGACCTTAGTCGGCAAAGTAATGTCTCTGCTTTTGAATATGCTATCTAGGTTGTTCATAACTTTCCTTCCAAGGAGTAAGCGTCTTTTAATTTCATGGCTACAATCACCATCTGCAGTGATTTTGGAGCCCCCCCACCCCCCGCAAGTTAAATGTGTTCAACTGTAGAGAGAAATACAGTCAAAACCTGGGGGCTTCTCTCACAAGCTCATGCCTGATTTTTCTGAGCCTCTTATATTCCTTGAACTGCATGATAGTTCTTTAATCTCAGTTCCATTACCAGCCTCCTTTCACTCCGTAAACAAATGGTATTCTTCATACATGCTGAAGACTAGGTTGTAAAACAGGGCAAAGAAATTATTGCTGACCAGATCACAAAATCCTGTGCCTCGGTCTAAAGGAAGCTGCACCTTTAACTCTTAAATCCATTAACCTGAGAAATATCACTTGTCCAGAAATTAAGATAAAATAGTGGTAACTAAGTAGTAAGAAAACTCAGTTTGTTTCTCTGGTATGAGAAGTGAAGGTCAAGTACATGAGCAGTATAACTGATCTCACTGTGCTTTTCATAACCTCATGGTTCATTTCAGCCCCCATCCAACAAAGATTCATCTTCATTTATCAGTAACAATCATCACTGGCGTCTTGAACTGCTAGCTTTGGAGTTGTTTAGCTCTTGTGAAGAGCAGAAAACTCAGACCGCAACATCCGCCCTGTTGAGGAACAACCTCAATATCCCACCTAGGTGACAAATGTAAGTAGGTGTAGAAAAGAGAGAGGAAAGAGAAAAGGTGGGAGCTTTACTTCCTTCTTCATGAGCTATAAGGCCAGGGAACATTTTCTGCATATTTTCCTGGGAGCTGAAGCTTCCAGTACCTACCACATAATTTCCCTCAGCCTCCTGTTTCACTCAAGGGTTTCCCACTTGAGGAACCCTCTCCACAGTATCACATACTCTTTAACAGAAAAGTGATACAGGATGAAACTGACTTCAGTAATGGGTTTGCAAACAAAAACGTGGCTCAGACTGTACTGGACCTCAGAATCCCTGGCTCTACCCACCTTGCTCTGCCTTTAGAGCCATCCTGTTTCAAGGACACACAGTCGGCTCAGCTGGTGGTCTACTTGGGCTGCAGCGTTCCAGGGCTCTGTCATTATCTAGCCCTGTCTTTGTAATTCAGGGAGGGACTGTTACCAGCCAGAAACTGCTCTCTGCCACCAGTTTTATCAGTAATAAAGGCTGACATTTTGATCTCCGTCTGCTTGTTGCCTATGTTTTCTTTTTTTATTTTTATTTTTCAATGGTCCTAAAATCAAGAGGAGGAGAAAGGGGAGAAATTTATTTGCCCCCTAAAATCTTGACACGGCATCGTTGGGGAGATACATGAGGAGGCAAAAAGAAAGAGGAGCAGCACTGAAGCCACAGCCCAGTCCTGCTGTACTCGGCTCCGTGGAGGGCTGTGGATAGGAATGAAGCCAACAAAATTAAAGAAGGAAATTCATGTTGTTTTAAAATGGCTTATTGAAGGAAATAATAGTAGCAGGAAAATCAATAAAGCGCATGATGCAGAATAAAAAGCAATGAAGTCTGGGGTAAAGACAGGCACTATTGTGTTCAACAGAAGGAATCATGGGACTAATAACAATTATGTACTTTTTATTATAGAAACAAATAAAATGTTTCCATTGGAAGTCACTGATCCCAGGAACTGGGAGTGCTGGAGAATCATAACAAGCATTCACAGTGTTTTCTTACCAGTTCAGTGCTTGTGGTATATTATCAATATAAGTAAAGTGATGCCTGCTGAGAAGAGAAGTCACCCCAGAATTATAATGCCAATTATGTCTTCGGAAGCATGTAAATAGTTTTCTCTCCAGAGCATTGCTGAAAGAAGGAAAATTTTTTTAATTTTTTAATTGCTAGAGAGTCAAATCAGGACATTGGACAGAGCTCTTTTTTTCTTCCGAGGGCTGGAAAAGGAAGAACATACTGAAGAACATCATCAAGGGTATCAGCATGGTAGGAAAATACAAAGCAACTCTAAGTGCACAAGACTAATCGTAACTCATACTTCCTACATCAAGCATCTGGTCCCCAAAGACATGGATCTGAGACGGATGCTGAGGAGGAGCTATCATTACGTTGCCTGTTGCCAGCCACTCCTGGCTAAGGTTACTCTTTCTTTCTTTCTTTTTTTTTTTTTTGCTCTTTTTTCCTTTTTACTTTTTTAATGCCCTAGGAAAACTATACATTCCCTGGAGCAGAACATTGTCTCTACTTTTCCTTTCCCCCTTGCGGTCTGCTCATCTGTATCTCTTAATTGACCAAATTGATTGCATCAAACAAACTAAGCCTCCGTTTCTCTTTGGTTGCATGACCACAATTTATGCTTTGGGTACCATTCCTCAGACAAAACAAACCTTCAGCACAAGAAAGAAATTTTGTACCTTGGTGTCCCAAGTTGAAAGACTGTAACCTCATTTGATCTGACCCCACTGCAAAATGTGCTGCAGTAAAAAAGTCCTAAACCCTTTGCCATTTCTCAGTGAGCAGTAATCAAGGTCTTGAATGGGGACTTAGTCTCTAGAATGGGTACCATTTTGTGGAGACTATGCTGAAAGATTGGAGAAGGCAATGGCACCCCACTCCAGTACTCTTGCCTGGAAAATCCCATGGATGGAGGAGCCTGGTAGGCTGCAGTTCATGGGGTGGCGAAGAGTCGGACATGACTGAGCAACTTCCCTTTCACTTTTCACTTTCATGCATTGGAGAAGGAAATGGCAACCCACTCCAGTGTTCTTGCCTGGAGAGTCCCAGGGACAGGGAAGCCTGGTGGGCTGCCGTCTGTGGGGTCGCACAGAGTCGGATACGACTGAAGTGACTTAGCAACAGCAGCATGCTGAAGATCTTGGCATCAAAAGCAGCAAAACCTGGCAGCATCAAGGGACAGGAGGGAGTGATGAAATACCAAGAGAAGGAGAAAGGTTCTCTTTGGAATTTTCTATGCCCTTGTGTCCTCTGCCTGAAATGGTACTTTCATTTTTTCTTTCTCGTAGGTTCTTAGTCTTCATGGTCCAGCTTAAGTGTTATCTCTTTAGGAGAGTCCTCTTTATTGTCCCTTTGTCCTCTGCCTTTCCCCCTCTTCCCTCACTCAGCCCAGTCAAGGTAACAGCTACACCCTCTGGGCTGCGGTAGTTGTATGCACACCTCCCTCTGCCCGCACGTGCCTCACACTGGGTCAAGGGATCCTGCGTGTCTTTCTGTTATCCCTCCCCAGACTGTGAGAGCCTTGAAAGCAGAGATCATGCCTTCCATCTCTTTCTCTTTTCATAGATTGTTAAGAATGAGTAGATATGCAATACAGGTAGGGATGAGTGCCCTGATGAATGAATGAATGGAATGAACAATATTTTGCCTTGGGTCATCTGCGGAAAAACTGCTATCTAATTAACTGGTATGATGAGTAATTCTACCAAATAACTTCCAGGAAACTTATCTCTAACAACTTTCCCATGTGCCCAAAGCAAAATCTTGGGAATCATTTTATTTCTGTCTCCCACCCTTCCCCTTCCTGTCAATCTAATCCCCTTTCTGTTATAGCCATGTCTTCCATCCCGACTGGTATTCTGCTTAGCAGCATGACTTGTCCACAGCTTATCCCAGCCCCTGCCCACCCCAGCACTCAAATGGCTGTTTCATACCAAGAGTAAAATGGATGTGGTTATGTAGGTAATTTGAGAACATAGGTGCTAACTGTGAGAGGCACTTGATATATGGCAATAAGCTAAAATTATCTGAGATGTTAGGGATGTTTATATAACAAATTGGAAGGGAGTATGCAGGCAAGCCCCTTATCCTTCATGATCACAGTAGAAACTCAAAAGCAGACTCCCCTGTGTAAGTGAGGAAAACGTTTTACAATATTAAAACATTCCAAGCGCCCCTGCCTCTGATGATGACATTAAATAATTTCCCACAAGGAGTGGGAATAAAATGAGATCTAATAACAAGGGCCCATACGTGATTGCACAGTGGGAAGATGAAGGATGCAACCATTGCAGAAAGGATGGCCTTGAAACTCAGAGGTGCCGTGCAATTCACAAAAGCCTACATGGATGGAAGTTTCTGCCTGACACGTGGATAACACAAATATCTCATCGTAACTGGTTTTAGCTTATGTTTCCCCCCTGGCCTTTCTGTTTCTATTTCTTAGGGGAAGCAAATAACCTATTATCAGCTCTTGATATATATAATGGTTTTAACTTGAGCTCCTGAAGCTGAGTTGTGGGAGCTGGTGAATAAGACAACATTTCTCTTCATGTTCTGTTGTAAAAATATTCTTGGTATTTCTCTTATTTCCTATGCCTTGAGAGCTCAGTAGGGTACTGAATTGCAGTCAAGATACAAATGTACTTGCAAACTTGGCATTGATTAATCTTGATATTTCCTGCAAGGTGAAAATGGAGGTTGTTTTTGCAGTACAGACTTCTCCATAAGAGCTTGACTCCTAACATCTCTGGTGGGTAGTCTAACTGGGTTTATAAGGTTGGGTGAAGCTTGTTTGGGGAAAAATGAAAGGAGCACAGAGGCTTGAGGGCAGCTGATGTTTATTTACCTATAACTCACTCTATTTCAAAAGACTCTTAAGCCACTGCCAGCTCTAAGACTACTTCAATGTTTTTTATAAATGGAAACGTTATAGATCACTAATTTGATACTTTCTCAATAACTTTTCTTGGAAGAAACTCAGTGTTTTCATGTTTTCTTCTAAATTAAGTGTGCCAGTTTAGTCTCTTTTCATCTGTGGTAATCCTCCATGCTATATATCTTGTCTTTTGAATATAAGTTTATATTTTTTAAGAAATAGAGGACATCTTATAACCATCAAGAGCCAAATGATAAATTGGATGGGAACCATGATGTCTACACCTCTGATAATTGTACCCTGGGCTCCTCCCAAAGAAATTCCAAATGCCAAGGCGTAGAAGAGAATTCAGTTTTATCTTCAGTCTTATCCTGTCCAATAAATGGATATTATAAGATTCACTGGAAAAATATTTGAATATACTATTGGAAAAGGGCTTCCCAGGTGGCTCAGATGGCAAAGAATCTGCCTGCAATGCAGGAGATCCAGGTTCAGTCCTTGGGTTGGGTAGATCCGCTGGAGAAAGGAATGGCAACCTGTTCCAGTGTTTTTGCCCAGAGAATTCTATGGACAGAAGAGCCTGGCGGGCTACAGTCCATTGCAAAGAGACTCAACTGAGCGACTCACACACACATACCATTGGAAAGTGAAGAATTTGAATACTGTCATCTAGATGCAAAAAGAGCATTTTTAAAATGTATTCTATTAGATAAGTCTAGTGCAGTATCGATAGCCCTCTACTGAGAGTAATTAAAACAGCAAACGATTATATTCTAAGGAATTATTCTACAAGGCATATGTACGGAAAGTCTGAGTGTGAATATGCATGCGTGGCACTTGGAGAGGATCCCAAAATTTGAGTTTTCTTCTTGAAGTTGCTCCATGAACAATACCCATCAAGATGTTCTTTTTGCTCGAAGTAACTAGAACTGTGATTTCAGGAGAAACGTCACACCTGGGACATTGTGTGCACAACCAGGAGAGGCAGCAATCTCCTACTGCTCCCTCAGTACTGGGGCCTCTGTTTACCCTCGAGTGGAGGGTCCAGCTGGGGTTCAGAGGAAGATTAGCTCTTGTTGAACTGCAGTAAGGGCTACCTGATTCCGAGCCACCTGGGGCCAGTGCCCTGACACATGGCACCCGCCTGTCAGCATGGCGTGTTTGCCTTGACTCTGCTTCCTAACGGTGACGTTAATCAGTACTCTTCTCCTCCCTGAAGGCACTAACCCACTAAAATGAGGGGAGGAGGGAAAGAAGAGGTCTCGGGGGGGTACACAAATCACTTGGCAAAGCCCGAGGTTTTCTAAAGTAAATGGGAATGTTTATGTTCAGTCTTACCAGAAGACCCCAGAGTTGTCACGTGTTAACTAGTTTCTATCATCAGGTGAGAGATTGGAGACGGGCAGAAGAGACTCATCTTTTAAATCGCTTCCAGTCCCTGAGCCATAGGATGTGGCTGAGTAAACGTGATCACAAACCAACCCAAAGACCGAGATGTGCCTTGACACACTCTTCCTCCAAACCGGGAGCTGTGAACCCACGAGTCACAGCCCCAGTCACCTTCTACCTCTGCCACCGCTGATAAGCCCGGATGTCACACCAAGAAAGATCATTCTCCTGAGTGACAGCAGAGACCTCCGTGGCACCCACGTGCAGAGGTTGGTAGGGGCCCAGTGTTCACAGTCTATCTTCTCCTCCATAAACAAGGCGAGGTGTTTTATGCTAGCAGCAAAGTAATGATGCTAAGAGACTGAATGATTAAATGCCGTCTGCCAGCCAGAGTACATTTGTTTTCTGCTTGAAAAAGCCACTTTCATTTTGTATGACAGCTTTCTTAACTGCAACATAGCTCAGAAAATGACAGAGAGCGAATGAGAATAAGTGATTGTAAAACGGCAAACAACTATTTGCTACTATTTGAACTACCATTTAACTGTTCATTCAATTTCTAGTCAGAAGCCATCACTCAGCTGTGGAACCAGAATGTAGGCATTATTTATTTGGTGGCATTACAATGCCATCTAATCTTGGGGAAAATCTTAGAGGCAAAAATCAGAATATCCAAAAATTGCCTTGACATTTAGTGGCAAAATACAATGCTTCACTGTGGCTTTTTACTTCTCCATATTCTTTTTTCTCATTGTTGCAACTGAAATACTTGAATTCCATTCTCATTCTAGGGTTACATCCTCAATAATATGATTTTTTTTCCCACAAGCTATCTGTTAGCACTGGGCAGAGCTGAAGTTTTGTGAGACGTGCTTGGACTAGACCTGGTTTCCATTGAGTACCGTGAATTTCTGTTGGGAATAGGCACATTCATAGTTTGCAGGTTCTCTAAGAGAGTTGCTCTGCTTTGAAGAACTAGGAGTTACCGCAAAATGAGGCCAGCTACTAGATGCTCTGTGTACTTTATGTTATTTAAACTTCTTAACAGTCTTGATGCTTCCGAAGTGTCTCAGTGATAAAGAATCTGCCTGCCGGTGCAGGAGACGTGGGTTTGATCCCTGAGTGGTGAAGTTCCCCTGGAAAAGGAGGAAATGGCAACCTACTCCAGTATTCTTGCCTGGGAAATCCCATGGACAGAGGAGCTTGGCGGGCTACAGTTCCGTGGGTTCTTAAGGAGCTGGACAAAGCTTAGCAACTGAGCATACACAGCACAGCAATCTTAATGAAGTCGTTAGTTTGCTTTTGTTAGAAAGAAGTTGAGGCACATCTAAGTGTAATGATTTCCTAGAGAGTTAGAATTCGGCCCCCTGATCCTAGGCCCGTCCTACCACAAGGCTTCTAAAGGAAGCTCCTAGTGGTACAGCCTCTTCATGGGAAGGAAAGAAATTCAGATGTTCAAAGGGAGTCAGTTAGCACTTACTGTGTGTATACAGTTGTAAATTTGAAGTAAGGGGGCAAATAGTTTTCAGGCAATTGTTGTTGCAGAGTTACACTTTCACATAGGAATTAGCTTTTTGCTTGTGAATATGGGAAGGTTATGTTTTTAGTAGTTTAACGATCCTGACCACGTTGAAAGCATCTTTTGGGGTGTCTTCTAAGACATCCTTCAGATCTGGAGTCATAGGCACTTGCCTGTTTGCCTGCTTGCTTACTTGTTTGCTTGTTTTCAATGTTAATTATTTTTCCCCAACTTTTTATCCTCTAAAAGTGTACTTGGTGTTTGATAACAAACCATGTTAATTTGGGGTCAAGTTTAGTGTTAGCGAACAGATCAAGTGATTTAATGTCATTTTGTGTCTAAAAAGAATTGATCCTACAATAAATGGATATGAGTTAGTGCACCTCATAAAATGAAATTTTTGAATATTTATAACACCGTCATAATGGTTCCTAAGGATGTTAGTGAGAGGAGAAAATCTTTTTGGAGAATGTTTTGGCAGTATGTATCAAGAGCTCTACAATTTACTATTTTGGTCAAACAGTTTCACTTCTAAAAACTTACACTAAAGATGTAATCAAAAATGTATGTTAGGATTTTTTTCTGGGGAACTCATCAATCTGTTTTTAAAAGATACAAGAATTAATACATCTAATATGGGCACGCGTGCTCAGTTACGTCCGACTCTTTGCAACCCCAGGATCCTCTGTCCATGGGATTTTCCAGGTAGGAATACTGGAGTGATTTGCCATTTCCTCCTTCAGAGAATCTTCCCAACCCAGGGACTGAACCGGCCTCTCTTGTGTCTCCTACTTTGACAGGTGTGTTCTTTACCATTGGCACCACCTGGGAATCCCAAGTTTAACATGGGAAAATAATGAAATTACTATTTATTATTTCTCCAAATCTAAGATAGAATACTAAACCTTTATTTAAAACATTGTTAGAATGATATATAATGCTTCAATAAATATTCACAACATATTGATAAATACTTTTTTAAATATTTTAAGTATAGTTACATTTGATGTAAGTATTATTCTATGTACATATGATATGTATATTGTGTGTATATCAAAAGGTATCAGTGATTTTTGACTGGGTTTTTTTGATATGTTTTCTCCACAAATTTCTTATAGTATATAATAATAATTTTGTAATGAGAATATTTTAAAACCTATTGAAAGTGCTCAATTTAGTATATACTTATACTTTCTAAATTATAGTAGGTTAATCACTTGATTTAACTAATGGAAATTTAGCATAGCCTTATTCAAAAATACAGCCTTCACAGACTTAGAGAAAATATTTGCAAAGGACACATCTGATACAGGCCTGTTAGTCCAAAATGTACATAGAACTCATAAAGCTTAGCAATAAGAAAATGAACAACCTGATACAATGAGCAAAGGACCTAAATAGACTTCTCACTAAAGAATATATACAGATGGCAAGGAAGCACATGAAAAGATGTTCAACATCATATATCATTCAGTTCAGTCACTCAGTTGTGTCTGACTTTTTGTGACCCCATGGATTGCAGCACACCAGTCCTCCCGGTCCATCACCAACTCCTGGAGTTTACTCAAACTCATGTCCATTAAGTCAATGATGCCATCCAACCACTCTCATCCTCTGTCATCCCCTTCTTATGCCTTCAATCTTTCCCAGCATCAGGGTCTTTTCCAGTGAGTCAGTTCTTCGCATCAGGTGGCCAAAGTATTGGAGCTTCAGCTTCAGCATCAGTCCTTCCAATGAACATTCAGGACTGATTTCCTTTAGGATGGACTGGTTGGATCTCCTTGCAGTCCAGGGGACTCTCAAGAGTCTTCTCCAACACCACAGTTCAAAAGCATCTATTCTTTGGTGGTCAGCTTTCTTTACAGTCCCACTTTCACATCCATACGTGACTACTGGAAAAACCATAGCTTTGACTAGATGAACGTTGCTGGCAAAGTATATATCATTAGGGAACTACAAATTAGAATAACAGAGAGAAACCACATTGCCATTCTCTTCTCCAGGAGATCTTCCTGACCCAGGGATCAAACTTGGGTCTCCTGCATTTCAGGAAGATTCTTCACTGTCTGAGCCACCAGGAAAGCCCATACATACCTGTTAGAAAGGCCGAAATCTGGAACTGACAGCACCAAATGGTGGTGAGGATGTGGCACAAAAGGAGTCTCCTCCATTGCCGATGGGAATGCAGAATGTTTCAGCCACCTTGGAAGAGAGTTCGGCAGTTTTGTTTTGTTTTTTAATAAAACTAAACATACTTATACTATGCAATCTAGCAATGGTTCTTGGTATTCACCTAAGTGAGCTGAAACTTATCTGCACACAAAATCCTCCATGCTGATGTTTATAACAACTTTATTCATAATTTTCCAGACCAGGAACCAACCAGCATATACCTCAGTAGGTGAGTGGTACATTCAGACCACGAAATATTATCCAGTGATACGATGAAATGTGTTACCAGGTCATGAAAAGACATGGACAAACCCTCAGTACATATTACTAAATGAAAGAAGCCAATCTGAAAAACCTATGTAGTGTGTGATTCCCTATATGGACTTTCATAGAAAAGGCAAAACTATGGAGGCAGTAAAAAGATTCATGGTTTCCAGGGTCTAGAAGGGAAAACAGATGAATAAACAAAGTATAGGGGATATTTAAGACAGTGGAGCTCTTCTAGATGAAATTATCATGGGAGATACATGTCATTATACACTCATTGTAACCCATACAATAGACAACACCAGGAGTGAACCCTAATGAGACTGACTTTGGATGATGGTGATGTATCAGTGAGAGTTCCATTGTAACAGATCTGCCCTTCTTGTGTTGATAATGGTAGAGGCTGCTCATGAGTGGGGACAGGGGTTATATAGGAACTCCATGCTTTCTACTCAGCTTCACTGTGACCCTGAAAATGCTCTAAAATAAACTTTATTAATAAAATCTAAAAGCTTTAAATTTTCTATCCATAGGAACTTACAACCAAAAGAAGATACTCTAGGGAGTTAGCAGGTTGAATTTCTGAAAACTCTCTCTGAGGAGATCTATGAGTTTCAAGTGAAGTTGTGTGCATTTTCTTTAACAGGCCACTTGGCAACTATTCCTGGCTTTGGCACAACTGCTCAGCTCTGTAGGGTGAAAGCAGCCATCAAAAAGATGTAAGCAAACATGTGTGGCTATGTTAGCAGGAAATGTTGTTGTCCAGCACAGGTAGTCTGCTAAGCAATTCCACTTCTGGGCATACACACCGAGGAAACCAGAGTTGAAAGAGACACATGTATCCCAGTGTTCATCACAGCACTGTTTATAATAGCCAGGACATGGAAGCAACCTAGATGTCCATCAGCAGACGGATGGATAAGAAGGCTGTGGTACATATACACAATGGAGTATTCTTTTCAGTTCAGTTCAGTCACTCAGTCATGTCCAACTCTTTGTGACCCCATGAATCGCAGCACACCAGGCCCCTCTGTCCATCACCAACTCCCGGAGTTCATTCAGACTCATGTCCATCGAGTAGTGATGCCATTCAGCCACCTCATCCTCTGTCCTCCCTTCTCCTCCTGCCCCCCAATCCCTCCCAGCATCAGAGTCTTTTCCAATGAGTCAACTCTTCGCATGAGGTGGCCAAAGTACTGGAGTTTCAGCTTCAGTGTCATTCCCTCCAAAGAAATCCCAGGGCTGACCTCCTTCAGAATGGACTGGTTGGATCTCCTTGCAATCCAAGGGACTCTCAAGAGTCTTCTCCAGCACCATAGTTCAAAAGCATCAATTCTTCAGCGCTCAGCCTTCTTCAAAGTCCAACTCTCACATCCATACATGACCACAGGAAAAACCATAGCCTTGACTAGACGGACCTTTGTTGGCAAAGTGATGTCTCTGCTTTTGAATATGCTATCTAGGTTGGTCATAACTTTTCTTCCAAGGACTAAGCGTCTTTTAATTTCATGGCTGCAGTCACCATCTGCATGATTTTGGAGCCCAGAAAATAAAATCTGACACTGTTTCCACCATTTCCCCATCTATTTCCCATGAAGTGATGGGACCAGATGCCATGATCTTCGTTTTCTGAATGTTGAGTTTTAAGCCAACTTTTTCTGTCTCCTCTTTCACTTTCATCAAGCGGTTCTTTAGTTCCTCTTCACTTTCTGCCATAAGGGTGGTGTCATCTGCATATCTGAGGTGATTGATATTTCTCCCGGCAATCTTGATTCCAGCTTGTGATTCTTCCAGCCCAGCGTTTCTCATGATGTACTCTGCATAGAAGTTAAATAAGCAGAGTGACAGTATACAGCCTTGATGTACTCCTTTTCCAATTTGGAACCAGTCTGTTATTCCATGTCCTGTTCTAACTGTTGCTTCCTGACTTGCATACAGATTTCTCAAGAGGCAGGTTAGGTGCTCTGGTATTCCTATCTCTCTCAGAATTTTCCACAGTTTACTGTGATCCACACAGTCAAAGTCTTTGGCACAGTCAATAAAGCAGAAGTAGATGTTTTTTTCTGGAACTCTCTTGCTTTTTCTATGATCAGATGGATTTGATCTCTCATTCCTCTGGCTTTTCTAAATCCAACTTGAACATCTGGAAGTTCATGGTTCACGTACTGCTGAAGCCTGGCTTGGAGAATTTTGAGCATTACTTTACTAGCATGTGAGATGAGTGCAATTGTGCAGTAGTTTGAACATTCTTTGGCATTGCCTTTCTTTGGGATTAGAATGAAAACTGACCTTTTCCAGTCCTGTGACCACTGTTGAGTTTTCCAAATTTGCTGTATTACTCAGCCATTAAAAAGAAAACATTTGAATCTGTTCTAATGAAGTGGATGAAAGGGGAGCCTATTATACAGATTGAAGTAAGCCAGAAAGAAAAACACCAAGACAGTATACTAATGCATATATATGGAATTTAGAAAGATGGTAAAGATAACCCTGTATGTAAGACAGCAAAAGAGACACAGATGTATAGAACAGTCTCTTGGACTCTGTGGGAGGGGCGAGGGTGGGATGGTTTGGGAGAATGGCATTGAAACATGTATAATATCATACGTGAAATGAATCACCAGTCCAGGTTCGATCCATGATACAGGATGCTCGGGCTGGTGCACTGGGATGACCCAGAGGGATGGTACGGGGAGGGATGGGGGTTTAGGATGGGGAACACGTGTATGCCTGTGACAGATTCATGTCAGTGTCTGGCAAAACCAATACAATATTGTAAAGTAAAAATAAATAAATAAAAATGAAAAGAAAATAAACAAAGGGTGGGATGTGGCTGGAAGAGCATGAAGTAGGTCTGTCCCAAGGCTTTGAAGTAGGGAGAGGAGCTCTGCTGTCAGGCGTGTGGGGGCTGGAAGGAAATACGGAGAAGGCAAAATTTTTTTTTTTTCTGAAATAGAAATAGAACAGTGTTTCTCTACAGTTCCTAGGGTCTCTGAACAGTTGTGTTAGGTTCAAAGAAATTGCAAAGAGGTATTAGTCTTCCCTAATAGTACCTTCAGAAATACTATTTGTTTTCCAGGAACTAGCTAATCCCTCAAAGAAAAAAAGTGATTGAAAATGGTAAAAGGTAAGGAAACTATTCTGCTGCTGCCTCAGGGTCTTCTCAGAAGGCAACTTGCTTCCCAGAATCCAGCTGCCTCAATGTCTTTCACGAGAATAAGATCTGTAAGGAGACTTTTCTGTCTGAGAAATCATTACCTACATCAAAGCATTTCCTTTTACCAGAGAAAAGAGGAGATGGGCCAGAGTCGTGCCTAAATAAAAGAAGAACATATTTGAAATCAAAACTACAGCGTATTATGTGGCACAGTTATATAAGCCTTGCTGTTACTGGATTGAAATTGACCTCAAAGTACCTATCCAGTTTATATTCCCCCAACTTTTTATAATTCTTTGAAGATGACCTGTTAGAAAATCCCTTTCGTAGAGTTCTTATATTGATGAGATGTTAAGTTGTCTTGTTAAACCTCAGAAATGTGTGACTAAACAACTTTGGAAAGAATTCAGCATACATATCATGGTAACCTTTGGCTGCATTCTTTTAGAAGTAGACATGAAAATGAAATGCCTTCTCAGTTACATGTTTGAAGTTTATTTTTTTTCCAGTTGTCTTACATAATCAAGATATAAACCTAAAAAGATAAACATTAGAACAACAAAAATGTAAAAGAAAAAACTCATACATGCTATATTATACCTACATATCTAAGTGAAAAGACAGGTTTCATTAAATAGATTTAATTATATCATTAAATGTAATTCTAAATATCCAACTGTGTCTACTATAGGAAAACTAGAATGACAATCTGATATGAAGATTTATCTGAATGGTCTCTTCTGATGTTTCTATGTTTTTGTGTATAATGGCTACCCCATATTGATGAAAAATTGATAGATAGTTGAACTCATGTGGTTCAGCTAGACCTGGTCATGAGCCCCTGATCAAGGACATCTTTATGGCAGGGGATTCATGGATGAGCTCTGTTCTGCTCGTGTACAGCATAGGGTTTATTTGGGGACCAGCGGATGATACAGTCATATGGTTCTGTTCTCAGAGCTCCACCTGCCTAGCTACCCAAATCTGATTTGTAGAATCAAGAGAGAGAAAAATCTCTCTGTATGGGAATAAGCTTGCCTTTGTGGATTTCGTGACCTTGACAAATATGGGAGACATAGTACTTTGAAACAGCTGTCAACATTCAACATCATAATTAATGTAGATCTACGCCCTCTCTGTGTGGCTTTACGCAGCTTTCTCACTTCCTGCCTTTACTGAGCACTTCCAGTGTGTTAGGTGGTGCTACTGGGTATACTCAGATGCACAAGACAGGCTTTCCATGTCAAGCGAGACCCTTAACAATCCCCGTGAGAACAGATCTGCTCATCAGGTTTACAGTGTTGTTCTGCACAGCAGGAGGCAAGGGGGAAATGATTCCTTACTATATTAATTCTGGGAATCCGAACTGTGGCATGAGGTGGTCCCATTTCCATGTGTAAGTGATGTTAGTTCAGTCACTCAGTCGTGTCTGACTCTCTCGACCCAATGGACTGCAGCACACTAGGCCTCCCTGTCCATCACCAACTCCCGGAGTTCACTCAAACTCATGTCCATTGAGTTGGTGATGCTATCCAGCCATCTCATCAACTGTCATCCCCTTCTCCCACCTTCAATCTTTCCCAGCATCAGGGTCTTTTCAAATGAGTCAGCTCTTCGCGTCAGGTGGCCAAAGTGTTGGAGCTCCAGCTTTAGCATTAGTCCTGCCAATGAATATTCAGGACTGATTTCCTTTAGGATGGACTGGTTGGATCTCCTTGCAGTCCAAGGGACTCTCAAGAGTCTTCTCCAACACCACAGTTCAAAAGCATAAGTTCTTTGGTGCTCAGCTTTCTTTGTAGTCCAACTCTTACATCCATACATGACTACTGGAAAAGCAACAGCTTTGACTAGCTGGACGTTTGTCAGCGAAGTAATGTCTTTGCTTTTTAATATGCTGCCTAGGTTGGTCATAGCTTTTCTTCCAAGGAGCAAACATCTTTTAATTTCATGACTGCAGTCACCGTTTGCAGTGATTTTGTAGTTTAAAAAAAAATAAAGTATCTCACTGTTTCCATTGTTTCCCCATCTATTTGCCATGAAGTGATGGGACCAGATGCCATGATCTTCGTTTTCTGAACGTTGAGTTTTAAGCCAACTTTTTCACTCTCCTCTTTCACTTTCATCCTGAGGCTCTTTTGTTCTTCTTCGCTTTCTGCTGCAAGGGTGGTGTCATCTGCATATCTGAGGTTATTGCTATTTCTCCTGGCAGTCTTGATTCCAGCTTGTGGTTCATCCAGTCCAGCATTTCTCATGATGTACTCTGCAGAGAAGTTAAATAAGCAGGATGACAATATACAGCCTTGATGTACTCCTTTCCCGATTTGGAACCAGTCTGTTTTTCCATGTCGAGTTCTAACTTGCTTTCTGACCCACATACAGATTTCTCAAGAGGCAAATCAGGTGGTCTGGTATTCCCATCTCTCTAAGAATTTTCCACAGTTTGTTGTGATCCACACAGTCAAGGCTTTGGCACAGTCAATAAAGCAGAAGTAGATGTTTTTTTCTGGAACTCTCTTGCTTTTTCTATGATCAGATGGATTTGATCTCTCATTCCTCTGGCTTTTCTAAATCCAGCTTGAACATCTGGAAGTTCACAGTTCACGGACTGTTGAAGCCTGGCTTGGAGAATTTTGAGCATTACTTTGCTAGCCTGTGAGATGAGTGCAATCATGCGGTAGTTTGAACCTATGGAGAGTTTAATGCTTTATGAAATGAAAAGATTAATGTATGTCTATGTAAAGATACAGTGCATGTACTTTTATTGAGAAATAGATTAATGAAAGGATGAGTACCAAAATATTGATTATCTCCTGAGTGTGGGACTTTAGGTGACATTTTCTTTCTGTGTTATTGGAGAGTTTTAAAGCAAGTATGTGCTTTTTATGTAATTCAAACAAAAACAAAGCTGATTTCATTGTAAAGAAGGAGGGTCCACACAACACTAAATCCCTGCATTCCAAATTCTTGCCAAAGAATACACACTCTGATTGCCTGCCACCCGAATTTTTTAAGTGCTCAGTCCAAAGAAACAGAACTTAACCATAATCATCTGAAGGACGTGCAGTTCATTTGCTTCTGAGGTCTTGTGTTCAGCCTGAACAGCCCAGAGCTATGTCCTTGTATTGTCTTGCCCCGTTTTCATCTTCCCTGGCCACATACCTCCACCAGTTGGCATTTTGACATTGTATTAAATGAAGCAAACATAGAAAATCTACTGAAAATCTAACTCACCCAAAGTCTACTATTAATCCATAAAGACATATAAAAGAACCCTCTGACATACAAAATTAGAAAAAGTTTTTCTTTCCCATAGAATTAAGTATGGTCATGAACTCTGTGGATTTTGACATTCGTAGAATTTCCTATTTTGCTTTACCTGACAGGAATCTTTTAGTATGGATTTTGCAACCTAACCTCAGTCACTATTCACCAATGTTTTGCAACCATTTCCCCCTTCATTGCCTCCCAAAGGAGCTTTTTAAGAATATTTGTTTCTAATCATCTCATTAGGCCCCCTTCCATGAAATTTTAAGACCACTGATAAAACGTGTATCTCTTTATGTACCATATAAATATATATATTTGTGCTTTATACAGAAAAAGAGTAAGTTTTTTTTTCACATGCCCAAATTTCTTAAAGCTCTATCAAGAATGTGTGCTATATAGCAAATAATGGCCTATGTATCCTTCCAGTCATATTCCTCCATCTAAACTTGTTATTTTATTTAATTTTCCCTAGTTCTCTCTATATATTTGTATGGAGAAGTGTGCGTGAACACACACACACACAGTCGCATATACTTGGTGGAAGCATTTTTGTAAAGATAATTTGATATATCATTAGATATAAATTGAGAGACCATAATCAGTGCTACTGCAGACAAACTTGGCCCTGGAAATAAAGAGGCTCTTTACAGGCTGAGCTTTGATCATGGTACTTATGTGACCTAGGGAGAGAGACAGAGTCCATTCTGCATGTGCTTGCGCGTGTGAAAATATGAGCCATGACTGCAGGATGGAGGAAAGCAGGGTGAACCAGGATATTGTAAGCAATTTTTTTTTTCTGTCACAAGTGTTTCTTTTAAAAATGCATCCATTTCCTTTAATAAATACTCCTGCTCTACCAAGGTCCCCATTTATATGTATATTCATTACTCTCTCCTGGACCCTTTCGATCCTGTCTGCCTTTGAGGAGGCACAACCTAAAGTACAAAGAGTCTCACAAATAAAAAGGAGAGCCGCGTTACAAAACATACTTCCTGTTCTGGTGCAGCCAGACATACCGTGTACTAAACAGTGTTCAGGACAGATATGCACATTCATTTCCAGGCACAAGTGAACTGTCAGCCTTGCTGAAATTATTTAAAGCCTACATGTTTTATGTGGATTATTGTTGGGGCCACTTCTCTAAAATACAGGAATAAATGCATTCAAAATACATGGACAGGTTCAGATGACTTTTCAAAGCAAGATAGTATTGCCTTATTGTGGGAAATGAACCACAAAATATAATGGTTCAGGAGTAATTGTTTTAGAAGAGTTAACAATCTTGAAATGTTTGACATGGGAAAAATTTTGTCAAAATTGATCTACTTAATAATTTTTAAATTTCAAGAACTATGTATGTCCTAGTGGAGATGCATGCAACATCAAGAGGATTTGTGTGATAGTGGCTTTCTTTCCTAATTGATTATGAAAGAAAACTTGAACTATTTAAATTTATTCTATAGCTGCATAGCTTCATGCAGGCACATAAAGTGTTTCTGGGAATAAATGAGGGGAGAATGGAGAGCAGAATTTTAGGAGAGGGAAGCACTCATTCACATTCATAAGGACTGCAAAGCTTATGAATGTTAGAATCATTTAGGTGATGGTTTAGGCTAAAACTAGAGAAAATTTTATTTCATTCAGCAATTATTTTCGGAGCCTCTTCTAAGGGCCAAGCATTGCTCTAGGTATGTGAGCTTTTATATGAAGGTTCCTACTGTCATAGGGGTTATATGTTCACAGTGGAAGTCACACTGATTCAGCTCAGGAGCCTGAAATCAAAATGTCACAGGGCTGCTCCTGCTAGAGGCTCTGCGGGAGCCTCAGTTCCAGTCCTCTCCTGAATTCCTGGGGCTGCAGGAAGGCTTGGGCTTTCCTTGGCTTATGGAAGCATCACTGATCATTTTCACACGCCTTCTCTGTGTCTTCTCATGGCCTTCCTCTCTGTTTCAAATCTACCTTTTCTTTTATAAGGACACCAGTCGTTGGGTCCAGGACCTACCCTAAACCCAGAAAGATCTCATCTCAAGAGCCTTAACTTTGTTACATCTGCAAAGATCCTATTTCCAAGTAAGCTCACAGTCAGGGGTTAGGACTTAGATATATTTTGGGGGGAAGGCAATGTAACCCCCTATGTTGATAATATGTCTGGAAGAAAGGTGACTCCAGGTTTGTTTGGATGTTAATTATCATGGAGGACTCACATTCTTTCCTTTTTTTTTTTTTCTCACTGTCAATCCGGGTGTGCTGGTTTTATGGTCTTAGTCTTCAGGGTGGTTGCAGCTACTGTGAGCGTCAGATCGGCTACATCGCCATTTATCAGACAGACAAACAGCTGCTTCATTGCTTTGCTCCCTGAGTGCAGGGATGTGTCCTTTGTATTCACTGCAGTCCCCAGCACCCAGAGGAGTGGGTGGAATATTTAGTGTCAGCTAAAACCAGTTGAATGAATTATTTGGTGAGGAGTTCATCACGTGTTCATGCCTGCACCAAAGCACTATGGGAACAGGTGGGGGGCGGGCAGTGCTTTGAACTATCAACATTTCTAAGGCCAAGGCTGGCTTATGAATGGGGCAAAACCTTGCTGTTGTGCCAAAACATTATTCTAGTTAGCAAGGAGAAAAGGGCAGTGTAAATGTTTATTGGACAAGCGATTTCAATGTTTTAGAAAAGGATGTGTCAGACAAGTTCTGGTATATGCTGAACTGAGTCGTTTCAGGTCTCTGTCATAGAAATGTCAATGACATTTAAGAGATTTAAGTTTTAGAGACACAGGCCATTTCTGAGAGACTTTCATCTTCTAGCTATCAGAGGCTATCATCTAGCCTCCAGCCTGGATATGAATATAACCTAGCTTCTCAAGACATTCTTGTGTGAAACCTTCTGCCATATCATTAGCTTACACTATATGTTTATACACAAGCCATTTTCATAATGGAATAATAAACTAGTAATTGAATAAATTGGTAATAAATTATTAAATGATTTAGCACAGATGGACTAATTCCGTCAAAACCATGGGGTCAGAGTTTATGAGCAATCAAAACCTAAGACCACAGTGCTTTTTTTTATGAAGTATTTTAAGAAAAAAATAAATCCCCTCAAGTTTTTCTTGGTTTTCTCTTATCCAATGTTGCACAATATGTTAATGTAATGAAATGAAAGCGTTTATTTTCTAAATTAGTACCTTTGGAGTCCATCCTGTTTTCTTTAGTATTCATGTTAAGAAAAATTAATTACAAAACAGCTGCTATACAAAAATCTCTCAATATGTGTATGCATCCCATATATGAATTTAATTGCACTTATTTTACATTGTATATTATTTGTTTAGACAGATTTCTTTAGACACTGGAAGACAACAGCTGCAAAAATGAAAACTAACCATTGTCTCCACTGTATCCAAGGGCTGCAGAAGGAAATGGGGTGTAAAATAAAACCTCTGTGCAGTTAGCAGGTCACCTTTTCAGGATTATTGATTGTTCCACTAAATGGGCAATTAAAAACGAAAACTGAAGAACTGAATATCCAGGTGTAAACAGAGGCCTATTTGAAACTTTACAAAGCCAAGACATTAAAACATCTATTGTTCAGCATTTCCTTAAAGGTGAAATGGGATTCTGCAACTTGCTACACTTAGCTCATCAGAATTTACAAATAATCATCACCCCCTGAGAGAAAGTAACAATACAGGAGGAACTAAGACAATGTGTTCAAATCCATATTGTGGGGCCAAATGGCTTCCATCCCAGACTTTTTAGAGACTGGCTTCTTGTTTTGTTGGAACTGTCACAAAGAATTGATGTTGAAATTGCACAGTCCCTGAAGGATTAAAAATATTGAGTCTCTAAATTAAACAGTAGGGGTGGAACTGGGGACTAATGAATTTAGAACAGCAAATGGTAACCATAGGAGAGATATATTGAACATAACCTGGGGATGCAGTTGAGAGGGTCAAACAGAATCATCTACATTTCCACGAAGAGTGTATGTACCTGGAACTAACCCACACTATTTTGTTAGGAACAGATGCTTCAAAAGAATCTGTGATAAGCTGGGGAAAACAGCAGATTTGAAAAAGAGTTTGCATCCTATTCTATATGACAGACCATCAGAACCAGCCACTATAGAATGGATGACGCCATAATTTGGGGGTGTGTCTAGGTCAGTGTCAGGACACACACAAGGAGCATTTGTTCCCAACAGTGACCGCGGCTACGGGAGGATCTGGCTGGAAAATGCCATTAGTTATATTGCTTTTGTCTCACCTGAATGTGAACACATGACGTTGCTCAATCGTGTCCATTCTTTGCGACTCCGTAGACTGTCGCCTACCAGGCTCCCCAGGCAACAGTCCGTGGAATTTTCAGGCAAGAATACTGGAGTGGGTTGCCATTTCCTTCTCCAGGGGATCTTCACCTGAATAGCTAGGTCTTTTAGTATGTTTTTTGGAAGCACTTGTTACATTGCTTGGATGACAATGAGTCACCTGGTTGGAACAAGTTTTTCTTGAACAAATGCCATATGGAAAGCTCTGTGGTAAATGTTAGGTGAGGAATGAAGAGATAGACCAACATTCTTCAAACATGCCCTGAGCTCTTACTGTGAGCAAGGCTGTTGGCTAGATGCTGAGAGGGAAGGGTGGATTGGAATTAGGAAAAAGACTAAGTTTTTGGTTTCAAGAAACATCCAGTGTAGAAGCTAAGATAGCTAGCAAAGATTCTGTCTTTAGGAACGAGTTTTGAGCATCTACTGTATGTACTAAGGAGTTTATGATCTGACAGTATGGTTTCTAATTATGAACAAAAGGTTGGCCAGAAGCTCTGAGGGAAGATATTAAAGGGTGAGACTGCAATTCTCTGGGTTACGGTGTAGGGAAGGATTGGATTAGTTGGGAGTGTGTGACGAGTATTTGAGGCAGCAGAAAAGATATAAGCAACGGCATAGAGATGCTGATGCAGGGTTAAGTTCAGACAACCAGACAATGGATTTTGGCTGAAGATTAATGAATTTGGAAGGGAGTACAAATAACAGGAAAACATGGAGGTCCGATCCTAAGTAATGACCTTAATTCTCCCTGTGTGTGATAGTCGCTCATTGTATTCGACTCTTTGTGACCCCATGGACTGTAGCCTGCCAGGTTCCTCTGTCCAAGGAATTCTCCAAGCCAAAATACTGGGGTAGGGTAGCTATTCCCTTCCCCAGGGGATCTTTCCAACCCAGGGATCAAACCCGAGTCTCCTGCATTGCAGGCAGATTCTTTATCACCTGAGCCACCAGAGAAGCCCATACTTAATTCTGGTAACAATAAAATATTAAGAGGTTAAATCTAATAGGTTTTATTCTGGCCAAGTTGTGGGGTAGTTCATCCTCTGCACCAGAATGTTGACTCAAGTTGGTTCTAGAGATACAATGTTGAAAAAGTCATGATGGGATTTAATTTAATATCCAGAGAGGGCAACATCAATAGCACCTGCACTGCAGTATAAGTATTTAATAATAGCTCTTAGGATAATGTTGGGTATTAAGCCCTCTTTTAATACTTTTTTATACCTCTCACAGAGATTTGGTCCACCTGGGTATTTTCTCTCTCTCTAGTCTACCTCTCACAAAATAATGGTTTTCACCATATGACTTATTCCACCATTTTTGCAAGGTGGCTGTTGCCCCGTACCTTTACCCAACAACAGGTGAAGGAACCAGGGAGAATTTCCTTCCCAAACCTCTTGCAGACTTCTCCTGATTCATTGACTAGGTGTTTTGCCTGTGCTTTGGCTGCAAGAAAAGAAGATGACTTGTTTTATCAGCCCTTGTATTGGAAACAGGCCCTACCAGCTAGGAAGAGGAGGCTTTCATGGGGATAAAAGCTATTGAATACATAACTTGAAGTCTGCCACAGTAAACCACAACAAAATTATTATACTTAGTTTTTAAATGGTTTATTATGATCATTTCTCAATAATGGTGTGGTCTTGATACTGTGTGGTAGAAGTTGGAATGGTGTATACATTATTTATAATAGTTATGGTAGCTAGAGATAATAAATATGATCTCTATTCTCCAAATAAAAAGTTGCCTCTAATTCTCAAATCATGGACAATTCACTTTTACCATTGTCATCATTGTAATCCTCATCATTACTGTGAGTCGTTCTCATCAAATAGCTTTCATTTAGTCCTCTGCTTATGCAGGATATGGCATTATCTTTTTCTCTTAAAAATGTGGAAACTAATGCTTTTGGAGAAATTGGAGTATTGGGAGGATAAATGAGCTCTTGCAGGTGTATCCCATTGTATGTAATAGATAAAAATCCTAAAGATACAAGTCTACACTGAAGTTTTGAAAATTAATCAATTTAAAATATACTAGGGGAGGTTGGTATTTCAAGGAATATTGTAGTGAATCTGTAATGCCAGGACTCCATTTAAGATGCAGATATTCAGCCTCAAGTTCAGCCATTTTCTAAACATTTTCTTTTTCCCATGTTGGGCTGTTCTTACATTGATTATATGCTTTTTACTTTTTCAGGAAAATCATTACAACCCAAGATTGTCTTTACTTCTAGGAACATAATATCTAGTCATTTCCATTCATGTCTTAGAATTATTATCTTTATTATTCTTCATGTTTTCAGTTGAGTTCTATTTTAGACTAGCCATTTTGGAAGGTTCAAATAGTAAAATCTCAAAAATGGAGAAAAACTCAGGAATCGCACATAGTGGCTTATTGAAAATCTAGTTCAGTGAATGATTCATGCTCAGCACACAAGCACATGGAACCTTAGGAGAAGATAAAGCAGCTGGAGATGAAAGGTGGAGGGTAGTAGTTCTTCCAGCTTGGTCCCTTCCTGGCTTCTCCCTCTTTTGGGAGGAGATGCTTATGTTAGCTCCTTATACAGGCTCTGAAATCAGACCACATGATTCAAATCCTGATGTTGCCAACCATGAGAGGTAGGCAAACTTGGTACCTGCTTATATTCTCTGTATCCTAGTCTTCTTATCAGGCTGTAAATGGTGGGTAATAGTAGTCACTAGGTCAGTGAGTTGTGGAAGTGGTAAGAGTTAGGACCTAAAAAGCACCTGGAATGGTTCCTACCTGAAACAGGCACTCAGGAAAGTTGGCTGTTAACATTATCCTCTATAAAGTGAAAGCTGCTCAGGCATATCTGACTCTTTGTGACCCCCACGGACTATATATAGTCCATGGAATTCTCCAGGACAGAATACTGGAACGGGTGGCTGTTCCCTCCTCCAGTGGATCTTCCCAGCCCAGGCATCAAACCCTGGGCTCCTGCATTGCAGATTCTTTACCAGCTGACTCACCAGGGAAGCAATGTGACATGGAAGGACATCTTTTGAAATTTGCCTATCAATTCCAAACCCTCGTTTCACCAATCGGTGAGCAGAGTCCTTGAGAAGGGAACTGATTTGCCTAGTGTCAGGAAGGGAGGTGGTAACTGGAAAGATGAGTAGCTTCAGGCTACGGAGGCCTCTTAGGCTTTCCCCACTGGGGCTTCACTCAACTCCAGAGGTTATTAGCACTTTTATTACAGGAACAAAAATGCAATATGGCTCGAAGATTTGTTTAGTGTAGAGTTTCTCAAACTGGGCACTACCGACATTTTGAGCCAGATAATTCTTCTTTTGGTGGGGGCTGTCATGTCACTGTAGGACATCTAGCAACATCCCTGCATGCCAGCAGCACAAAAATGTCTTCAGACATTGAAGAATGTCATTTGGGGGACACAGTCATACGTGGGAACTGCTTTGTTAGTGCAGTGATCCTGCCAGGAACACTAATGAAAAGGCATAGAGCCCCACAAGGGGCTGAGACCCCACCCAGTGGCCCCCACGGAACTTTCACGAGGCGCTGATCATGCTCCTGTTCCTGCATGTGCAGCAATCTGCCTCCAGCTCTCTGAAATAGCAATAGGAGGGCCACTCTGCACTTAGTATGTGAACAATGTGTTTATACAATAGCCACTCTCAGAATAACGTAGAGTTCCTCAAAAGGGGTTTGAATTTCAGACTCTGAATAAAAAAAGTGATACAAGATTAATTATCTGAAGCCTACCCTTAGACCATATGAGTGAAAACCTCTGGACTTTCAGAATCAAGCAGAGTTCATTTTATCTTCAAGCTTGTGCTAGTCCATTACTAACCCCAGCCCCCTTCTTTAATCTGAGCCTCCAATCTCCCCTTACACCGTCTCTCTGCTACTATCATGCGTAGAAACCTCTTAAAGTCTATTTTATATTAAAAAGAACACTTCTTGGAGAGCACAAACTCAATGTATGGGATATAACTATTGAAAAGATGACAGATTGTTTTCCATCATATATACGGTTGTTTGTGTACTCCCAGGTATGCTGCAGCCTTAACATTTTCTATAAGTTAAAAGTTTTATTAGTACTGTAATTTTGGTGGCTCAGATGGTAAAGAATCTACCTGTAATATGCAAGACCTGGGTTTGATCCATGGATCCAGAAGATCCCCTGGAAAAGGGAATGGCTACCCATTCCAGTATTCTTGCTTGAAGAATTCCGTGAACTGAAGAGCCTGGGAGGCTACAGTCTATGGGGTCACAAAGAGTTGGACATGACTGAGCAACTAACACTTTCACTGTAATTTTAACTTACAAAGCTTCTTCATATATAGTACAATCTTTAACCCTTTCAGCAGTATTAAAGGGAAAATCAGTTGAAAGAGGATGAGTAATGATTTGAGATCAGCACATCAGTAACTAACAGACCATTACTCCAATTAGATTCTTTAAAGCAAAATTCATGTCCTTTTCACATTGCATTTTCTTTGAAATAAAGTTCCTGTGGGTTTTTTTTTTTTTTTTCTATCTGTATAGCCATTGTTCATAACTATTTGGGAACTACCTTTGGAGACTGCCTTCAGATCCTGTGGCAAGCTAGAAGCTACATCTAGGGAATGAGAACCATACCTATCTCCCTAAAGCATTTATTCATCTAGTTGGGAGAGTCAAGGTCAATTTTAGACAGAGTCTAGCTGTAACATTTCAGAAATAATTTAGGATATATTTACCAACTCAGTTGTTTTAATCAACCAGTAGACCACTCCTTACTAAGCCTCCATTTTGGAATATATAAAAAGATAATGTATACTGACAGTATCAGAAAAATTTAGAACTGAAACTGCTTTCCAAGCAGCGCTGAGGGGTCCAGTCCTAGATTCCCTTCCTAGAATTTCTTCTGAGACTTTAGAAAAGTGTAGCTGCCCAGACATCACCCTCTGCAGGTCATGCTTCCATACACTTCAGGCAGAGCCCATGAGTCTGCACTTGTAACAAACATCCCAGATGGATCTGATGTGCAGCTGCATTCTGGAGCCACTCTTGTGGTCAGCTCCTTCATCTTATAACTGACCCTGCCCAGGGTCAGAGGAGGCTCAGCCCCAGATGTCTAGATGCCAGGCTGGCTCCCCTTCTTCTGCCTCACACTGCATATCCTCTAAGGAAATCATCCACCAGTCAGAGAGACTCTGTGATAATCTGGTTGGCTTTGTGTGACTGCAACTTTCCAGCCATAAGAGTTGAAATCAGTTAACAAAAATTTGAAGGTCTGGTCTGCCTCCCACTCTGACATCAGTTCTTTCTTAAGGCTGAGAGAACGTGAAGAGCTCCAAGCCGGAGGCTCTGCATGTATGGGGTTGGCCACTAAGTTTATTTGTATTTATCCATAACATATTATGGAATGATTTGTGACCAACCCAACAGTCCAATTATGACTGCCATAAGGGTGGTGTCATCTGCATATCTGAGGTGATTGATATTTCTCCTGGCAATCTTGATTCCAGCTTGTGCTTCTTCCAGCCCAACAGTCTAATACATTCTACATTTCCTATTTTTTAACCAACTTGACCTGTCACACTCTAAAAACAATTTGGTGATCATCACAATATCATTGTGGATTTTTCTGTCACCACCTATTTCTAAAGTTTTCATTTTACATAGCTTGGGACAACATTAAAAGTCTCATGGCTATAAGGATTAGAGAATAACTCAGTGGAGTACACTGCCACGTGCTTTGCGTCTGCATCTGATTTTGCAGTGTGCGCGGTGGCAGTGTCTTTGCCGTCCTACATGGTAACACTGATTGCCAGCAAGATCTTGGGGATGCGTTCACCCCATGCCCTGCATACCATTTCACAGCACCCTTTGCTGCTGCTGCTGCTGCTAAGTCGCTTCAGTCGTGTCCGACTCTGTGCGACCCCATAGACGGTAGCCCACCAGGCTCCCCCGTCCCTGGGATTCTCCAGGCAAGAACACTGGAGTGGGTTGCCATTTCCTTCTCCAATGCATGAAAGTGAGAAGTAAAAGTGAAGTCGCTCAGTCGTGTCCGACTCTTAGCGACCCCATGGACTGCAGCCTAGCAGGCTCCTCCGCCCATGGGATTTTCCAGGCAAGAGACTGGAGTGGGGTGCCATTGCCTTCTCCGACAGCACCCTTTATACACAGTCAATTCCATATTATATCTTTGAATGAGGGTGCCATTTTAAAAAGTGCATCTCAGCTGTGTTAAGCAGGTATGCCCTGAGCTATTAACAGTGCAGACCTGCTGGCAGAGCCAGGGGTTGTGGGGCATCTCCCAGCCAACAGCCTTTCTGTGTAGGGAAGCTGGCTGGACTGTGCTAACAAGGCTCTTTGAAGTGAATTTCACATCTTGGAATTCTATGCACTATTAAAATGATCATGACTATGGCCTTTAATACTTATTTCTAGTTTTTCTCCATCTGGTAGGGAAATAAATGCCATATTGTCTTGGAAACTGCCAGAGACTTCAAGTGGAGGCTCTTGTTTTAAGAATGTCCTCACTAGCTCTCATCACAGTGAAATGTTTAGACAACATCATCAACAAACAAACACACTGCTGCTGACCTTTTAGAAGGATGGAGCTTCCACCATAAATTATGCAATGTTTCTTTCACCTGTGCCTTGGCAGATGCTAGTCCTTCTGCCTGGAACATTCTGCCTCTTTCCTGCCACCTGCAATCTACTATTAACCCCCTTACGTTCACACACACACACACACACACACACACACACACACACACATACTTTCTCTGTTCATCACTATGCATTATTTAGGGGTTCCCATATTGTCACTCTGCTTATTTAACTTATATGCAGATTACATCATGAGAAATGCTGGGCTGGAAGAAGCACAAGCTGGAATCAAGATTGCCAGGAGAAATATCAATCACCTCAGATATGCAGATGACACCACCCTTATGGCAGAAAGTGAAGAGGAACTAAAAAGCCTCTTGATGAAAGTGAAAGAGGAGAGTGAAAAGGTTGGCTTAAAGCTCAACATTCAGAAAATGAAGATCATGGCATCTGGTCCCATCACTTCATGGCAAATAGATGGGGAAACAGTGGAAACAGTGACAGACTTTATTTTTGGGGGCTCCAAAATCACTGCAGATGGTGATGCAGCCATGAAATTAAAAGATGCTTACTCCTTGGAAGAAAAGTTATGACCAGCCTAGATAGCATATTGAAAAGCAGAGACATTACTTTGCCAACAAAGGTCCATCTAGTCAAGGCTATGGTTTTTCCAGTGGTCATGTATGGATGTGAGAGTTGGACTGTGAAGAAGGCTGAGCGCCGAAGAATTGATGCTTTTGAACTGTGGTGTTGGAGAAGACTCTTGAGAGTCCCTTGGACTGCAAGGAGATCCAACCAGTCCATTCTGAGGGAGATCAGCCCTGTGATTTCTTTGGAAGGAATGATGCTAAAGCTGAAACTCCAGTACTTTGGCCACCTCATGCGAAGAGTTGACTCATTGGAAAAGACTCTGATGCTGGGAGGGACTGGGGGCAGTAGGAGAAGGGGACGACAGAGGATGAGATGGCTGTATGGTATCACTGACTCGATGGACATGAGTCTGAGTGAACTCCGGGAGTTGGTGATGGACAGGGAGGCCTGGCGTGCTGTGATTCATGGGGTTGCAAAGAGTTGGACATGACTGAGGGACTGAACTGAACTGAACTGAGCTTCCTTACTTAGGGCAGCGTGCCCTGACCTGGAGTCCAGTTCCAGAATCCCCATCCTGTGCCTTCTTAGCACCCAATGATGCCCATCAGATAGTGCCTGTCACACTGAATTGCACCTGTCTATCTGTCTGTTCGCTTCACCCTCCAGACTCTAAGCTCTGTAAGGGCCCAGATCCCGTTCAAGCTGTTCGTGAGCATAACCTCAAAAACACAGGGACCCAAGCTAAGATGACTTTTTTCTGAGATAGTTATCTCTTATCGCATATTCAAAGATACTAAGGGACATTTTTTTTTCTATTGAAAATGTTAGTTGCTCAGTCGTGTCTGACTCTTTGCAACCCCGTGGACTGTATGTAGCCCACCAGGCTCCTCTGTCCATGGATTTCTCTAGGCAAGAATACTGGAGTAGGTAGCCATTCCCTTCTCCAGGGAATCATCCCAACTCAGGGATCAAACCTGGTTTCCTACATTGTAGGAAGATTCTTTACTGTCTGACCTACCAGGGAAGCTCTTTTTTTATTATTATTATTACTCTGTTGTAAATAATGAAGCACTTTTCAAAAAATACAATTAGGTCTGAGCTGATCTCAATCAATGACAGTTTTGTATGTTTAAACAGGTCACTAACATAATTAGGTTTTTTTTTTTTTTTGAGTTTTGAAAATAGCACTAGAGTTAGTAATTATTCCCAATAATATGACCATGAGATTGTAAGTATTTGAGATAATCATAAGCAAGCCTTTTAATAATCATTTTACTGAGAGCAATACCAAAAGCAGTTATGTTTTGAAGACACTATTTCTACAGTTATAGAGTCAGTGGAAAAATGAAATTGCCCTCATGCTATGGTAATGGCTACTTGTGGGCCCATCTGTAGATTCAAATGGCTGCATCTCACCTTAATAGAATGAGGACTGTGATGTGCTGTGAAAAATGGTGGTAAACATGAGTGAGAACTGACTCTCGTGAATCACGCGCATAGCCAATGATGACGAGGCTGCATATGAACAGTATAAGCGCAATTGCTGTAATGCGAAGGTGGATAAGATTATTTCTAAGTGAATGTGTCATTCATCCTTCATGTCACTCAAAATATGCTGTGAGTCCAAAATAACAGATTATGTAAGTAGAATTTAGCTCTTTTACTGACATCCCTAAAAGTTGTTTCTCATTTATGTTAGCAAAAAAAAACCCCCACAAAACAAAACATGGGAATCTTGTTATTGTAAACATGGAAGATGAATTTAAAGAAATAGCATCTATTTGGAGAACATACACAGCTTTGCTATTTGTTGATTCAGTGAGCATTTGGCCAATGGGCTTCGCTGGTGGCTCAGACCACCTGCAGTGCAGCAGACCTGGGTTCAATCCCTGGGTCAGGAAGATCTCCTGGAGAAGGGAATGGCAACCCACTCCAGTATCCTTGCCTGGAGAATCCCGGGGACAGAGGAGCCTAGCGGGCTACAGTCCATGGGGTCAAAAGAAGTCAGCCATGACTGAGCGACTAACACTTTTACACACTGGTCAATACAGGAAATAGAACTGTGGTCTTTGCCATCCATATATGTGGTTAAGTATGGATTGACTCAAAATTTCTCATATTTCCCAGAGAACTCAAGCCACATGTTAGCCAGAGCCATAGCTCATCCTATGTGTATCACATCCCTGCCCACATCACCCAGGAACATGGGGAAAGGACATTTAGCCATGGTACTTGTGACTTCATTGGTTCCAAGAAGACCAATGCCAAACCAAGGAAGTCAAAAGCGTGTGATAGCTCGAGCAGCTGGAAAGTGTGTCCCTATGACCAGCCTGTTCCTGTGTTCTGCTTTCTGTCTGTTTTTATCAGGGCTCTGCTTCCCTCCCCACTGGCTCTCTTCCCCCTCCATCTTTAGCCAGACCCACCCTCACACTGAAGGAAAGGGGGCCACAGCTCCAGGCCTGAAGTCCTCGCAGCTCAAGTCCAAGGGGAACACATGTCTGCTCTGCCCAGGGTCCCGTCACAATTTCTGTGCATCTCCTCCACCCTGGTGGATCACGGTCAGGTTGCTCACACATCCGCATGGCTGGGAACATACCCGGAGAGCATCCTGAAATGAAGATGAGGAAGGTTTTGCTCTTCAGAGAGGGATGGGGATTCAGCTGTCCAAAGAAGGAGGCGTGCAACAAAAGCAACAGATGCCCACTCCTTTTTTATATGCTTCTGATTATAATGGTAGTTCATGTTAATTGTGTATCATTCAGAACAATGGAAAGGAAAAAAAAATTACCACTCACAGGCTCATTTCTCAGGGATCTCTGTGAATAACATTTTTCCTTGCTTCATCCTAATTTTGTTCTCTTTGCATAACTTTCATTCAGTGGCAGTCAGATATAGAGTCTTTGTTTTTACTTAAAATAATAATTTTTCCTTACTGTGTGTAAACTTTTATAAACAATTTTGATGGTTGTATTAAAAAGCATCCTGTTTTCTATAACCACTTCCATTTTTCTTGTGTGGACCACCCACCTGTACCAGATATCAGAGGCTGATCTCTGTCTTCCTGTCCTCCATCCAATCATTGAGGATGAGCTTGACCTCTTTGTGACCTCCCCCTGGTGGCTCAGATGGAAAAGGATCTGCCTGCAATGCAGGAGACCTGGATAAAATTCCTGGGTCAGGAAGATCCCCTGGAGAAGAGAATGGCTACCCACTCCAGTTTTCTTGCCTGGAGAATTCTATGGACAGAGGAGCCTGGTGGGCTACAGTTCATGAACTCACAAAGAGTTGGACACCACTGAGCACCTAACATTTTCACTCGACTGCTCCGTATTTACTAAGACTGGACTGAGGCTTGGTCCAGTGGTCTAGCTTGATGCCAGGACCCAGCTGCAGCACAGGGTGCTGTGCCAGGCTGTTCTTTCTGACTTGGGCTGTTCTCGATCTGTTTCCCATCTGCTGAGACAAGAGGAAAAGGTGGCTGGGCTCCTGGATCTCAGATCATCAGACACTCTTCTTCCACAGCCACTGTGGACAATAGCAGTACGTTCCTTCCTTCGAATGTACACACTGAGCACTTGCTATGTGCCAGTCATTCTGCCAGTGCTGAAATAATGCTCGTAAGCCAGAGCACGGGTCTCCATCCTGCTCACAGTCTTCTGAGAAAGACTGGCGTTCCATGCGTGCATGCGCTCAGTGACTTCAGTCATGCCCAACTCTGCAACTGCGTGGACTGTAGCCTGCCAGACTCTGCTGTTCATGGCATTCTCCAGGAAAGAATCCTGGAGTGGGTTGCCATGCCCTTCTCCAGGGAATCTTCCTGATTCAGGGATTGAAACTGGGTCTCTTGTGTCTTCTGCACTGGCAGGCGGGTTCTTTACCACTAGCACCACCCAGGAAGCCCCAGATTGACATTAGTCAACATGAAATACAAAATGAGCACTGTGGAAAGTGGAGTGAAGAAGCGGGGGATGGCCTGTGAGTCTCTGCCTTATGCGCATTTGATCTAATCAGGGTGGACTTTTTGAGGAAGTAATGATTGAACGAGATCTGAGGGACAAGTGAGAAAAAATGATGGGGTAGAGAAGATAATTGGAGAACCCTGAAAAAAATCTTCTGATCCCTTGACTTTCTGCCTTAACTATCTATTCCTCTGGCACTTCTGTAAGAAAGGTGATCAAAGAAGGCTACCCTGAGAAAGTGATGTTTGAGAAGAGACCTTAAGAGTTCAGGGAGGATGCCCCCGGATATCTGAGGAGGACTGTCCCAGAGATAGGCAGCGCAAGAGCCCTGAGGTTGGACAGTGCTCCTTTGTCCCAGAAGCGGCAGGGGGGCAGCGCCTGCAGCCCTGGACTCACTTGAAGGGGCACCAGAGAGGCAGCATCAGACGGTGGAGGAAGAGGGAAGGGTGGGTTCCTTGCGTCTTTTGAGAAGGAATTGGGATTGAGTGGGATGTAGAACCATGGAAGGGTTTGGAGTTGGGTGGCTTGATCTGACTTATATTTAAAAGAAACAGGAGGAGGCATTACATGGAATAAAAGCTGCAAATGCCGCGATGCTCGGAGCATATTTATATTTTCATTTTACAGAGAGGAACTAGAGGCTCAGATTTAAACCTGATTGAAATCTTTTAGTCCCTCGATTTGATCTGAACTAAAGGGTAGCTGATCCCTTTCTACCCTGTGGGAATTCTATATGTGTGTGGAGGGCAGGGGGAAGGCATATTAATTAGAAATGTAGGACCAAACAGTACTTGAAATTTGGATGTTTTTTAAAAAATCTTTTTCATGTAAGTTATGAAATCTCATGACCTTTTTTTTGTTTGTTTGTTTTTACTCCCTGTTGCTTTATCCTTAAGTCTTATACCTTAGTTCCCTCTATAGATACACTGTCTTCAGGTAACTCATCTCCTATTATTAATATTATTTTTTAAATTAAAAACCTAAGAAAATATGTGCATCAAAAATGTTTCCATACTTTTCAGGGAAAAAGTCAACTATCCCAAGGGAAATATTTTAAAGCCCGTTTCCTTCTGCTGACAAGTTGAGAGGTGCAAAACTGCTTTAAACTTGAAAGCTGCATTGGCCTTTTTACTTTCAGTTACTTAAAATCATGTCTGAAAAAATCACATTTTCACATTTTGTGAAATCAGCATGAAGCTACTCCAAATTACTAATTAAGCAGAGTTGGAGATGCGGTCCCATAGTTCATAAAGACTATATTGTGTGTAGAAGTTAAAGTGCCTGTATTTCCATACGTTAAAGAAAAAAATCAATGGGAAAATGTTCTGTCCTCACCTTCCAAAAGATTAGATTTGAATGTTTTCATTGCTTTTGATGATGTTGACTTTATACATTGTTGTATTCTCCTTAATCCTGTTGCCCTTAGGAGTGTAATTTCTCCTCTGTTGTCTTTTCTATTACTTTCCCTGGATTTACAGGGTCAGCCTTTCTTTTCTGGCTTTCAAGTTTCCCTTGCCTCCCTTACCATAACACCTCAAAGAAGGGAACTTGTCTCCTTTTCCTTAAGAGCTCTCAGTGACTTGAGCAAGCCCACAATGTGTAAGAAAAGACATCACGAGTTTTCTCAGGATCAAGGCCAGCAGTTGGTCCTTCTACAATATCACATGGTAGAATGAGAAACAGACAATTACTCAACTAAACCTCTGTGGCTCACCACTGTAGCAACTAATAGGTTATTTCTGCAGCTGTTTTACCAGCCTTAGGAGGAGAATTCCCTAAGTACAGAGAAACAGAGTTTTATCAAAGAGCCAATTTTTAGGAGTATTCAACTGCAAAAATGATGCTTTTCTACTTGCAAAAGAACCTGCTTTTGCTCTTGTCTGAGACAGAAGGAAAGTTCCTTTTCCATCTTGGAAATTGGTGAGTCTTTTTTCTCCATTGTCGTGTGTTATGATAGAAAAAACTATCCATGTTCCTGAAGATAACCTTGTAGAAGATGCTTGCAGCAATGGAGCCAGCTCTGCTGTCCCTATGGGCATCCGCGTCAGGGCTGGAGACTGTGGGGTGGAAGGATCTGAAGGACCTGCATCCCAGTTTCAGAGGCTCGGACACCATGCGTTTTGAGCAACATCTCCCAGAGCCAGGGAGCTTCTCGGGTGGTGCTAGTGCTAAAGATTCTGCCTGCAGTGCAGGAGACCCAAGGACATGGATTCAATCCCTGGGTGGAGAAGGTCCTTTGAAGGAAGAAATGGTAACCCACTCCGGTATTCTTGCCTGGAGAATTCCATGGACGGAGGAGCCTGGAGGGCTACCCTCCATGTGGTCATGCACTCCCAGAGCCAAGGGTAAACTTCCTCATCAATTCTTACAGCACAGGATCATGCGAACTTGTTCAGGTCACTCTCTTCTTGAGTTACTTAACTAGGACTTTACAAGAATAAATGAGATAACCAAAGATAGAACCCGTGCCCAAGGAAGGTGCCCTTCTTTACAGACCAGAGGTGGTACCTCTCTCAGGCAGGCGCTGGCTCCTATGGCAGCCTTGCTTCCTGGGACATGGCAGGCAGGCACCATGCCCAGCACATGGAGCCTGGCTATCCATGGGCAGGGCCCCCTCAAGTTTGAGCTCTTATGCTTCTTAACTGTGTGATGTTGGGCTGGCAGCTCTAAGTCACCTAGCTTTTGGCTCCTCATCTGCAAATGGGAAGAGCAGTACTTCACAAGGTTCTTATGAGGATTAAATGAGATAACATTTAAAGTTCCTGGCATAAAGCCTGGCACATGAAAGGCATATAACCGGTGGCTGCGTGCTCCTCTTCCAATCCACATGAAACCCAGCCTCTCTCCAGAGTCACACACACAGTCTCATCACCTCTCACTCCCCTGATGTGACCATACCAAGCCATTCTCTTAGTTTCTCTATTCAGGCTTTATAAGGTCTATTTGGATTTTAATCACTTTTAATATCCAAATTATTAAATATATATTAAATATTATATTATTATATAATATAGCCTAGTAATATGAATTAATATATATTGGGCTTCCCAGGTGGCACTAGTGGTAAAGAACCCACCTCCAGTGCAGGAGATGTAAGACCCTAGGTTTGACCCCTGGGTCAGGGAGATCCCTTGGGGTAGGAAGCGGCACTCACTCCAGTATTCCAGGGCTTCTCTGGTGGCTCAGCGGTAAAGAACCTCCCTGCCAGTGGAGAAGATGTGAGTTCAGTCCCTGGGTCAGGAAGATCCCCTGGTGAAGGAAATGGCAACTCACTCCCGTATTCTTGCCTGGGAAATCCCATGGACAGAGGATGCTGGCTGGCTATAGTCCATGGGGTCACAAAAGTCAGACACAACTTAGCGGCTAAATAGCAATATATATTAATATAATATTAAATATATAAATATATATATTTACTAAGACTCATACTAACTTTAATTCCAAAATCAGTGGGAGGCACCCGCATTTATAGGATAAAAGAAGAGGAGGGGATGTGAAAAACAAAAGAATGAGGGCATGAAGTTTTGGATTGAAGCTCACTGTGAACAGGAAACCCTTGGATGTCCTGTTGGGTGCAGAGCAGAGTGGCACTTATCACCCTCGCTTGGATGGAGTGGTGTGGCCTGTGTGGTATCACGTGACACGGGGCTTTTCCGTGAATGCATCATACCGTTTTCTCCCATCAAACTTAATGTCAATTCACATGCTTTCTTCTCCTGCTCACTTGAAATCAAATTCCTTCTTTCCAATCCTTTATTTATGAATTGGACTCCTCCCCCCCTGGGGAGGGGAATGGAGTTACTGAATTCAGTCCTTTTCATTTTTTAGATGAATTTCATTGTTCCATCCTCTTGATCTTTTTGAACTTTAAATTCACAAATACATTAGTTATTCCTTCCAGTTCTATGTTGCCAGTTAACTTGTTAGGCCTGTTAATATTTCTATCTGAAGTATTAATTAAAAGTATTTGTTGGGGGGGGCACCCCACTGAAATCCAGATATGATTATGACATTTTCCAGCTGCTTCAGTCTGTAATAATTTATTCCAGGTGAACCCATGTTGGCATCTAGTGATCTTACATCTTTTTCTGAGTATTTATAGATCATATATTTAACCGTTAATTGTTGTCTCCTGCCTGGAACTGATTTCAGTCTCACTTGCCTGTCGTTGAAATAACCGTAGCTTTTTCATTTTTTCATGTAAATCCAGGAAACTTGACTATTTTCAGGCATAAATGCCTCTCCTATTCTTTAAACATTATAAAAAAGTGACTCAGCCATGTCTTTTTTGCAAGTAATTTTTGCACTTTAGAAAATATCTGAAACCAGAAATTTCGGATATTTTTAGCTTGTAAGTCCTCTAGGGTTCTTTTCTTATTGGGGATTCTTCTACTATGCCCTGACTCAAATTACCTTCTCCTATCAGGTTGATTTAATTTCTGTTTCCAGAACTTTACTCATCCATAATCTCCTCAAACTCTTTGTTCAGTTAATAGTCCCAACAGAATCCTATTAATTCCAAGTCATCTCTGATCACCTCATTTCCCCCTTCATCTAAATTACTGCAACAACTTGTTTTTAGTATTTCATGCATAAAATTTTAAATTCTAGGCTGTAAAGTATGTTTATCTTCTTTGTTTATGTTGAACATTGCTTGAAAGCAAGAGCTCTTGTCCTTGTCCTAGCTTTTAACCACTAAGTTATCTTATCTATGCAGTGGGTGTTGAGAACAATTCACATACCTGGAGTTAGATTTCTGATGGCCTCTGCTAATCAAAAATGAGTTGCAAAGCTGTAACTGAATTAAGTCATAAATTTCAGGGTGGGAGAATGTACTTTAAATGTCAATTGTTTTTAATTGGTTGAGTTGAGATTCTTTATGTTGTAAAAGGTAGACATCCTCCTTAACCTGAATTACATAATAAAAGAATTAATTGTCTCCTCTATCTGAGAAATCCAAAGTCCAGGCTGGCTTCACACAAAATGACTGATTACAGTGTCACTAAGAATTCACTTTCTTTCCAGCTTTTCCCTCTTATTCAACACTGTGAGCTTCATTCTCCTTTTCTATATTATCTTCTATTGCTGCTCTAACAAATCACTATATAGTGTCTTAAAAAACATACATTTCTTACCCTGTGGTTCTGGAGGTCCAAGTTGTGTGAATGGATCTTATACTACTGCAATGCAGGATCCTGAGGGTTGTGATCATCCTGAAGGTTCTAGGGGAGAATCTCTTTCTTGTTTTCCCAGTGTCTGAGACTACCTGCAGTCCAGGCAGACCTCTATACTGTAAAAGGATAAATTTGTGTTGCGAAAGTCCCTAAATTTTCCAAATATATAGATATGTACGCATGCATGTATACAGACATATACACACATTCATGGTTTTATAAGGTTAAAATCAAGGTATTGGTAGAGCTTTCTTCCTTCTGCAGGATCTGGGGCAGAATCTGGTTTTTGGCTTCTTCAGCCTTCAGAGGCTTCATTCCTTGGCCTGTGATCCCCTCCAGTAATGGGATTATTCTGCCCTGACCACCTGCTTTCCCCATCACATCTCCTTCCCTAACTATGATTTTATGCCTCACTCTTCTGTTTTCTCAGAACCCTCATGAATATATATGCTCATTAGAATAATCCAGGATAATCTCCCCAGCTCATGATCCTTAATTTTGTCACATCTGAAAACAGTCACAGGGATAAGGATTAGGAATGTGGGCATCTTTGGAGGAGAGGAGGGAAATTATTCTAACTACCACAGGTTCCTTATAGGGAGCTGGTGGGAGCACCTCTGTTAAAGCACATAGGTATGTGTTTGTATACACACATATGCACAGGCATATACACGTGTGTGTGCACTCAGCCACTCAGTTGTGTCTGACTCTTTGCAACCCCGTAGACTGTACCTGCCAGGCTCTTCTGTCCATGGAGTTTCCCAGGCAAGAATATTGGAGTGGGTTGCTACTTCCTACTCCAGGGGATCTTCCTGATCCAGGGATTGTCCCTGCATTTCTTACGTCTCCTGCACTGGCAGATGGAGTCTTTCACTGTGCCGCCTGGGAAGCCCATAGACACACGCGTGCGCGCGCACACACACACACACACATTGTTGAAGTATAGTTGATTTGCACTGTTGTAGTAGTTTCCTGTGTACAGCAAAGTGATTTGGTTATACATGAAAGAAGTGAACTGAAGTGACAGTTGCTCAGTCGTGCTGACTGTTTGTGACCCCACGGACTATAGAGTCCAGGGAATTCTCCAGGCCAGAATACTGGAGTGGGTAGCCTTTCCCTTCTCCGGTGGCTCTTCCCAACCAGGAATTGAACTGGGCTCTCTTGCATTGCAGGTAGATTCTTTACCAACTGAACTATCAGGGAAGCCATGTATACATATTATTTTTCATATTCTTTCCCATTGTTATTTGTTGTAGGGGAGTGAGTCTAGTATCTAGGTCCCTATACTATATAGTAGGACCCTCTAGTTTGTACATTTTATGTATAGTAGTTTGTATCTGCATAAACTTCTTATTTATCCCTAACACCCCTTTCCCTTAGGTAGTCATGTTTGTTTTTATGTCTGTGGGACTGTTTTACGCTTCATAAATAAATTCATTTGTGCCATAGTTTAGATTTCACATATAAGTGATATCATATATTTGTCTTTCTCTTTCTGACTTACCGCACTTAGTATAATAATGTCTACATCCATCCATGTTGCTGCAACTGGCATTATTTCCCTTTTTACGGCTGAGTAGTATTCCACTGTGTGTGTGTGTGTGTGTGTGTGTGTGTGTACATATATATACCACACCTTCTTTACCCATTCTTCTGTCAGTGGACAATTAGGTCGCTTCTATGTCCTGGATATTGTAAATAGTGCTACTGTGAACATAAGGGTACATGCATCTTTTTGAATTATGTAATAGAGGGTTGCTAGATCATACGACAATCCTATTTTTAGTTTTTTAAGGAACCTCCATACTGTTTTCCGTAGTGGCTGCACCAATTTACACTCCTACAAACAGCATAGAAGGAGTCTTTGTTTCTTCATATCCTCTCTAGCATTTGTTATTTGTGGACTTTTTATTTTCTTTTTAATTTTCTTCTTTATTACTGTTTTAATGGGAGGATAACTGCTTCACAGTGTGGTGTTGGTTTCTGCTATACATACATCAACATGAATCAGTCCTAGGTACACAGATTTAATGATGGCCACTCTGACTGGTGGGTGGTAGTCCTTGTGGTAGTTTAGATTTGCATTTCTCTAATAACTAAAGCTTACATATTTTCATACACTAGAGGGAAGAGAGATTTCTTCTAGCAGGAGTCCCCAGTGTGAGACACTGTCCCCAGTGTGAGACAGAGAGCTTCTTATTCTGAAGTCTCAGAAATGACTCCTTTGCTCTGATTGGCTGGTGGGCCCAGCTCTGGGTTTATAATCTTGATTGCAAAGATAGGCTCCTCTGTAAGACTAAAGGGACTAAGGATCCACCTCCTCACGTTTGTACCTGAGAATGTGGAGGAACAGCAAGATGTGAGACTGGTTACCAAAATATGAAATAATGGATTCAGAACAAAAAGAAAAACCACCAACAAACATCAGTTAAAATATATCCCTTCACCCCATAGCTATAGCTTAGCTAAGGACAATGACCATATCTTATTTATAGCTGGATATTCTATATAGCAGTCCATGGGGTCACAAAGAGTTGGACTTAACTTGGCAACTAAGCAACAACAATTCTGTATAGATATTACATAGCCAAAATGTTTAATATAATAGTGTTCTTCAATAAATGACTACATAGTGAATTGTTACACTGGCAGGTTCACATGCTTTGACCAACAGTATCATTGAATTCATAGTCTATCTTGTTCCATTGGACTAGATACTATTGCTTTGGTAAGTACATTTCTAAAGCATGTTATAGAAAGTGACTTAACATCAGGTTAGGATATTGAGAGAAGAATAGCAAAAGTCTAAGATTATTAGTGTTTTGAATTAAGGTTGGCCAAGAAGTGTAGTTCCACAATGGGAATCCTAGAAGGAATTACATATTTTAAATGTGATGTATCCTCTTGGGCTAATCTTGGAATATTAGAGTTGAGATGTCTCCCTCCTCAGACACACACACACACACACACACACACACACAAACTTAGGGTAAATGCAGATTAAAGAAATAGAAGTATTGACTAATTTCTCTTTAGAGCACAAAGTGTGTTTGCTACTGCTGCTGCTAAGTCGCTTCAGTCATGCTGACTCTGTGCGACCTCATAGATGGCAGCCCACCAGGCTCCCCTGTCCCTGGGATTCTTCAGGCAAGGACACTGGAGTGGGTTGCCATTTCCTTCTCCAATGCATGAAAGTGAAAGTGAAGTCGCTCAGTCGTGTCCGACCCTCAGTGACTCCATGGACTGCAGCCCACCAGGCTCCTCCGTCAGTAGGATTTTCCAGGCAAGAGCACTGGAGTGGGGTGCCATCACCTTCTCTGACAAAGTGTGTCTGGGTACCTGTATTTTCAGTTCAGTTCAGTTATGCAGTCGTGTCCGACTCTTTGTGACCCCATGAGTTGCAGCACGCCAGGCTTCCCTGTCCATCACCAACTCCTAAGTTTACTCAAAGTCATGTCCATTGAGTCGGTGATGCCATCCAGCCATCTCATCCTCTGTTGTCCCCTTCTCCTCTTGCCCCCAATCCCTTCCAGCATCAGGGTCTTTTCCAGTGAATCAACTCTTCTCATGAGGTGGCCAAAGTATTGGAGTTTCAGCTTCAGCATCATTCCCTCCAAAGAAATCCCAGGGTTGATCTCCTTCAGAATGGACTGGTTGGATCTCCTTGCAGTCCAAGGGACTCTCAAGTCTTCTCCAACACCACAGTTCAAAAGCATCAATTCTTCAGCACTCAGCTTTCTTCACAGTCCAACTCTCACATCCATACATGACCACAGGAAAAACCATAGCCTTGACTAGACGGACCTTTGTTGGCAAAGTAATGTCTCTGCTTTTGAATATGCTATCTAGGTTGCTCATAACTTTCCTTCCAAGGAGTAAGTGTCTTTTATATCCTGGCTGCAGTCACCATCTGCAGTGATTTTGGAGCCCAAGAAAATAAAGTCTGACACTGTTTCCACTGTTTCCCCGTCTATTTCCCATGAAGTGATGGGGCCAGATGCCATGATCTTCGTTTTCTGAATGTTGAGCTTTAAGCCAACTTTTTCACTCTCCACTTTCACTTTCATCAAGAGGCTTTTTAGCTCCTCTTCACTTTCTGCCATAAGGTGGTGTCATCTGCATATCTGAGGTTATTGATATTTCTCCCGGCAATCTTGATTCCAGCTTGTGCTTCTTCCAGCCCAGCGTTTCTCATGATGTACTCTGCATATAAATTAAATAAGCAGGGTGACAATATATAGCCTTGACGTACTCCTTTTCCTATTTGGAACCAGTCTGTTTTTCCATGTCCAGTTCTAACTGTTGCTTCCTGACCTGCATATAGGTTTCTCAAAAGGCAAGTCAGGTGGTCTGGTATTCCCATCTCTTTCAGAATTTTCCACAGTTTATTATGATCCACACAGATTAAACCCAAGAAATGGGCCCTCAGCATCAAATGTCATAAAGACTATGTGAAGATGATTAATTACACTGAATTCTTCCCTGTGACACTCATTCCCCTACGCTAACTGCTCCAGTCTTGTTGTTTCAGTTTGTCCTGATAAATAGGCCTCTCATGGCTGAGAGGAGCAGTGAGAAGGTGCTAGGTTTCCCAAGTATAAATTTTCTATAAATCAGAAAATATTGATGATGTTTCTAAGAGATGGTACTGACATCAAGCTGGAGCCATCTCTCTCAGAAAAAATGATTGGGCTACTGGGCAAGTGAGTACAAGCCACTGTCAGAAGTACAATGAATAATTGTGAAACCAACTAGGTATGTAGGAGGATGAGAGTTTGATGATCTTTTTAGAAACTCATTGGTTGGTGGGCAGCTGATCTCTATGACTCAGGGTACATGAGTCAAGGACTATAGCGAAGAGTAACTTCATCACTATTTGTTCTGTTAGACTGAAAAGTGTCAATTTAAAGGAATGTGAACCCATGGACCATTTCACATCCTATCTTCCCATTGTTTGTGGACATTCTTTTACTGATGAAGAAAACAGAGGACTTCATCACTCTTTCAGGAAGAGACTGCAACTGTTTCTTTGTACCATACTTTGTAGACCGGTGGTTCTTTCCCTTGTTTCAGCAGAGGGCATGCTTGTATTTATTTTGTACATCTAATGAAAGCTAAAGATTCCCTCTAAAGAAAAAAAAGAGCATGAGCACAGAATTCAGTCATTTTTCATAAAATGTCAGGATGCTCATGAAATCCCTGAAACCTGTCAGCAGGGGTCCCTACTAGGGGTCCCTCCATGGACCCAGTTAAGAATCCTCATTCTTGACCCTGAGCTTTTATCTCCAGATACCTCATCCTCAGCTAAGGAAAGCTTTGAGTATTTTGAGAAACTTGGGGGTCAACAAAGAGTTCCATTCCATTCTATAGGACCCATTCATCTAAGTTATTTCTGGAGGTGTGATTTGGGAATTACAGGTACATTTTCTTTTAACTTTTTCAAGACAGAAAGGGATGGACATGGCTGATGATCTAGAAACCTTGTTGTCAAGATTTAGTATCATGGGACTTTTCCTAATGATTGTAACCTGAATTTTTCATTCTTGTATCCTGTTTTCCTTTTTTTGAATAGATAGTCCATTTTCTCCTCTCAGACACTAATGAATAGACAGGGTAATGCAGTGTGGAATGGAAAGAAGAACCTGCAGCTAAAGAGCTCCTTAAATGACAGAACTTCTACCCGAGTGGCATTTCTATTTATCATCTTTGTGGCCAGGTTCATTCGAGGCTTCCCTTGTGGCTCAGCTGGTAAAGAATCTGCCTACAATGCAGGAAACATGGGTTAGATCCCTGGGTTAAGAAGAGCCCCTGGAGAAGGGAAAGGCAACCCACTCCAGTATTCTGGCCTGGAGAGTCCATGGGTCACAAAGAGTCAGACACGACTGAGAGATTTTCATTCCTTTTCCTTTCACTTATTCAGCAAAACGATATTGGCATGTGTGCTATCTCAAGTCAGCTGCTACTTCTGCCGGCGTCCCTGGTGGCTCAGGTGGTAAAGAATCTGCCTGCAATGCAGGAGACCTGGGTTCCATCCCTGGTGGGAAGATCCCCTGGGGAAGGAAATGGCTACCCACTCCAGTGTTATTGCCCAGAAAACTCCATGGACAGAGGAGTGTGGCCAGCTACAATCCATGGGATTGTCAAGAGCTGACACAACTGAGCGACTAACACTTCCACCTTTCCTGCTGTATCTGTGAGGGTGCAAAGTCCCTCTTCTCAAAAGAACTTGAGGTCCTGCAGTAGAGATAAAATTGCAAAGAAAGTCAGCTTAATGCAGTTGGCCTGAAAGGGCTCCACTGATCACCCTTCCAAAATTTCATGCTGTGTGTATGTGTTTACTTTGCTTCATTTTATGACTCAGGGACTGGAGAAGTCCCTCTCTTGTTATCCCAGACCTTCTCCTCATTACACAGACCATCATATTTATCATGCTGCTTTATAATTATCCACTTAACGCCACTCTCCCAACAGATCATGAACCCCTGGAGGATAGAAGCTGAGTCTTATTAAACTTCACTCTTGTATTTCCTGGAAGCTAACAGGGTACCTGGAACATGGTAAATGCTTTAAAATTAGTTGAATAAAGCACTGAATCCTGTCTCTAGAAGAGAGAACACAGGTGAAATAAGACATGTTACAAAAAGAGGACCCTTGCTGCTTTGTCAGGAACGAGCAGAGCAGAGTGGTATTTGTCCCTTGTGTGTCTGGACGTCATTTTCACCCTCCCCAGAAGGGAGTTGGATTAAGTGATTTTTTTCTCCAAGGAAACATTCTATTTTTAAATAATGCGGGCAGAGAAGGAAACACTCTGCCCCCCTGACTCAGCATAATTACCTGCCTAGATTTTACAGTCAAAAATGATTTCCCAAAGATTGAATGTCAAAAGAGATAGCTGCAAACGCCGCTCCCCAATCTCTCAGCCCCCACCCCTCTCCCCGTGGAATCTTTGCCTGATCCAGTTCGTTTCCCTCCGGTCTCCACATTTTCCCTTCCAGCCCTCCACTTCTCCGGATCAATGGATAGTACGTACGGCCCCAACTCCTAGCTCACACATCTCCGGCGGACACCCCAGTAACAAGTGAGCGCGCTCCACCCCGCAGCTCCGGCCTCTCGTCCCTGGGTCCCCTCCTCGCTTGGAGGAGCAACGAGCAGCATCCCCAGCTTTCGCGCACGGATTCTCCTCTTCAACTTTACCCGGCCGAGGACGGGGAACCAGCCCCAACCTTTTGATGCACAGCCCAGCCACAGGATCGCTTCGCGTCTCCTCTTGGTCCCTTCTGGACATCCTGTGTATTGATGCTTTGCCAGCCCCGCGGAGAGCTGCCTTCGCTTCGCCGCCGGTTCCTTCTGTTTCCTTGAGTTAGTTTCCTGAGGTTTTACTGGGGCTTGAGATCTCTTGGACCCAATGGAACTTTTTGCTCCCTCTTTTTGCTGCTGATTCTGCCAGTGGACCAGGAAGAAGGCTTCGGAGGCAGAAGAGGCGCAGGGGAGGTGGAGGACGACGACGAGGAGGAAGCCGAAGGGGCTCGGCGCGCGCGCGTGTGTGTGTGTGGTGTGTGCATGTGTACACGCGTGTGCGAGTGCATGTGTGTGAGTGTTGCCGCTGCCCAGGACCCCCGGCCCCGAAGGTGTTGGCTGAAACATGGAGAATAGTCTTGGATGTGTTTGGGTGCCCAAGCTGGCTTTTGTACTCTTCGGAGCTACCCTGCTCAGCGCACATCTCCAAGTCGCCGGTGAGAGGTTCTTTCCTTTCTTCTCGTCGCCTCCGCCCCTCCCTCCCCTCTGCTTCTCCCCGTTTCCTTTGGCTCTAGTAGAATTGGGGCAGGGGGAGACCGGGCAAGAAGCGGGGCTCTCGCTCCGTCCCCCATTTCCTCAATGATGATAAAAGATGGAAAGACTCCCCCCACCACCGCCAGGCGCAGAGGATGTTGGCGCTGGGGAAACGGGCGCCCCTTCGTTTTTTTTTAAAAAACAAATCAGGTGTCTCTCGCATGCATCTCTGCTTTGGCAAATACTTGCGTCGGTTGGGAGAGCTGGAGGTCTGGGGCGGGGAGGAGGCAGGCGATGGGGATGTCGTTGAAAGGAACTGGGTTGAATCCTCCCCCTCGGAAAGCTACGAAGCAGGGGAATTGGGGCAATAAGACCAAGTGGAGGAGGTCCTGGAGGGGGGATTGGAGGGGGGCTTGGAGGGGGTGTGTGTGGAGTGTAGTGTGTGGGGCTGGGGCGTCTGTATGTGATTCCTGGCGCCTCGGGCTTGGATTTTTAGACTTACTGATTGAGAATCGAGAAAGGGCCAGCTGATGTGTTTTGGCTTCGGAGGAGGGGTTGGTGGTTCCCGAAAGGGGTTGCAGAGTTGCCAGGAGGAAGGAGGTGTGTTGTGTTTCATTTTTTAACGGTGAATGCGGCTCTCGAGCTAAGTCTACATGTATCTCCAGGACACTTTCAAACTCCAAATGATTGATATTCCGAGAAACCAGCCCCCCTGGCCCTGGTCCTTGGCAAGCGCAGTTTCTAATTAAAAATGGCAAAACTGTGTGGGGCCTGATTGGGTTAGAGCAGGAAGAGGCACCTGAGGGATGCTCAGGGCTGCGGCAGTCTCTGAGCTGGAGGAGCCTGGAGGTTTCGACGGCCAGGAGAAAATCATAAAAAACAAACAAACAAACAAAACAAAATGACTCATTGTAATGGTCCTCTCATTTGGCCGGCCTTATTAAATGGACACTGGGGTATAGGGAGTGGGCCCGGTGGGGAAGGATGGGAGAGCAGCTGGCTGAGCATTCAACTCCCTTCGGAAATGACCTTTCCCCAAATCCCAAAGAAAAGGAGCCGCGGGCAGGGGCCAGGCGCTGGGCGAGAGCTCCCCAGGCTGCACCTTGGAAATAAACCGGCAACAGAATGGAAACTGTGTCCGAGCCCCCAACCTCTCCGTAGCCTGAAGCTGCGGCTTTCCTGTTCCGCTAAGTGCTGCTGCGCGGCCCGGGTTGCGATCGCTGGTGGAGAAGGCGCCTCTCCGGTTGCTAGGGATTCAGAGTCAAGCACCAGGCTCCCCAAGTCTGGACGCGGCTGCACAGAAGCAGGAATCTGCGCATCCACGTCGACCAACCGACTCCTCACCTTCCTTTGGCCCGATAGCAAGCCGGCAAGAGCCTGCCAGAGGGCTGAGCCAGCTGATGTGTTTTGGCTTCGGAGGAGGGGTTGGTGGTTCCCGAAAGGGGTTGCAGAGTTGCCAGGAGGAAGGAGGTGTGTTGTGTTTCATTTTTTAACGGTGAATGCGGCTCTCGAGCTAAGTCTACATGTATCTCCAGGACACTTTCAAACTCCAAATGATTGATATTCCGAGAAACCAGCCCCCCTGGCCCTGGTCCTTGGCAAGCGCAGTTTCTAATTAAAAATGGCAAAACTGTGTGGGGCCTGATTGGGTTAGAGCAGGAAGAGGCACCTGAGGGATGCTCAGGGCTGCGGCAGTCTCTGAGCTGGAGGAGCCTGGAGGTTTCGACGGCCAGGAGAAAATCATAAAAAACAAACAAACAAACAAAACAAAATGACTCATTGTAATGGTCCTCTCATTTGGCCGGCCTTATTAAATGGACACTGGGGTATAGGGAGTGGGCCCGGTGGGGAAGGATGGGAGAGCAGCTGGCTGAGCATTCAACTCCCTTCGGAAATGACCTTTCCCCAAATCCCAAAGAAAAGGAGCCGCGGGCAGGGGCCAGGCGCTGGGCGAGAGCTCCCCAGGCTGCACCTTGGAAATAAACCGGCAACAGAATGGAAACTGTGTCCGAGCCCCCAACCTCTCCGTAGCCTGAAGCTGCGGCTTTCCTGTTCCTGCTAAGTGCTGCTGCGCGGCCCGGGTTGCGATCGCTGGTGGAGAAGGCGCCTCTCCGGTTGCTAGGGATTCAGAGTCAAGCACCAGGCTCCCCAAGTCTGGACGCGGCTGCACAGAAGCAGGAATCTGCGCATCCACGTCGACCAACCGACTCCTCACCTTCCTTTGGCCCGATAGCAAGCCGGCAAGAGCCTGCCAGAGGGCTGTGCCTGTGTGTGTGTGTGGCGGGGGGGGGGGGTTGCGCGGGCACGCGCGCAGGGCACGCGTACCAACGATTTGTCGCCCTGCAGCCGGTCCTCCCTGGCTCCCTCCCTTTTCAGGCTGGTCTCCTCCTCCGGGCTCCTCTCTCCCGGAGCTTTGTCCTCAGCAATTACTCCCGCGGAAGGTGGGCGGGGAATATCCCGCAGTAAAGCGGTAATGAAAGGTGTCTCTAAAATTCCCTCCTGCAGCCCACAGACACTAGAGGAGCGCCGTCCTCAGGGTCCAGAAGATTGCTGTGCACTCTCAGCTGGGGAGCGGGGAAGTTCAGAGGGGCATGGTCGCTGGGTAGAAAGTCTACCGGAGCCAGGCTTGAAACGCGTGGGCTGAACAAACTGTATTAGACAAGGAAGGTGTGCAAAAATGGATAACGATGTTTTGTCAGTTACCCTGAAATATTTCAAAGCCGTTTCCCAAGTGTCTTTGGTGGAGAGTAGGGATAAATAAATGGAGATGGATATATATATACACTAACATATATATATATACTAACATTGAAATTAATTAAATATCCCCTTTCTGCTTATTTATGCTTCTTATCTAAAAATTTAAGGCCAGCTAGTAACTCCTCATTGGAGAAGTCTATGATTGAGAAGGCACACAAAAGTCTATATATATGAGGGCTGTGCCTGTGGACAGGCTTGTGGGTCTCAATCTGTTAGCTCCTCTATGCTTTTAAATCTATTTCTCTTATTTGCAGATGTGACGCAGTTTGCACAGGTCCCAGAAAAAGTGGAAATGGTGCGGTCTTGCTCCTTAATCTGTTTCTACTGTTTCTGTTAGTAGCAGTGTCCCCTCTTCAAGGATGTGGCAGGGAATTGATGAGGAAGAAAGCACAGCTCACTCTATGAAAGGACCAGTAGGAGGTGCCCTTAATAAGGCCAAGTGTCTATTTACTGGCAGTGAAATTCCCATTCAGCAGGATGTTTTGAAAAGACTTTGTTGATGGGTGACAAAGGATTATGGAGAAGAGCACAATAGCACTTGATATTTCCCCACTTCCTGGATAAAGTCCGGAGCCGCTCTAGAGTTTTGTGAAATTGTAGGACATAACCAATGGCATACCAGAGCAGTGCCACATAGAATGGGGACTCGATGCTGGAGGCGGAGGCTACCGGCTTTTTAGTTGACTTTTGTAAGATGCTAGCTTCTTATATGTTTGACTTGAGCCCCAAGCAAGGGCACTGAGTCCTAGAATCTCAGATGAAATGAAAATTTTATGTGGTAGATATTAATGAATGAAATAGCAAGTATACATGTTAATTAATTCTTTATACATATATTTGAGGTAATTTCTATTGAAAAAAAAATAGGTTTGCGTTTATGTTGTCAGGACATGCTAAGTTGGGGCTCAGTGCCTCCCCTCCTTACCTCTTTCTCATCTCCCCCACCCTAAGCCAGACAGATCCATGCTCCCATCTGGGTTTGCCGTTGGGTGGAGCGTGGCAGGACCTGAGGGTGCCTGGGCTGCCCGGCTGTCCACTCCTCTGTGAGTGCTGCGGTGTAAATCACCAGGGGCCCGTCCCAGCATCCATTTCCCACACAGCAGCCGTTGCCCTCTGAGTTATGAAGCATGTGAAACAGCCACCACATGTGTTATATGTGAATATATTAGGCTTACTGCATTTACTTTAATGCTCTTAAGAGCTGGGCTGGCTTGAGCTGCTGACAGGCATTCCCTCCCCTCCCCCCAACTGGGAAGAGATTTATAACTTCCCAGTGTGTATGACTTATATTTATTCTCGGGCAAGTTAACCTCTCAGCAAATTTCCTTACTGTTTTCATTGACGAGGAAGAGCTTTAACCCTCTCTGAATTCCTCAATGAATCCTCCTGTAAGTTTTGCCTGGAGTACGGGATATGTACAGGCTGTATGTAGTAGGATTTTCTTAGCCAGTGAGAAGCCTGACAGATTTGAGGAGGTGAATTTTGGGGTGGAAGGGAATAGTTTTACTTGTTTCTGGAGAGGGAAAGGGTGACATGGTGTCTTCCAAGGGAACTCCTGAATTCCAGTTATCCTCAGAAGCATCTTTTATGAAAGGAAGAGTTTCTTCCTCTCTGGCTCAATTTCTTTCATTTATGCAATAGTTTGAAATTCTTCACACTCATGTGGTTTATTCCTAGAATGTTTCTTGCCGCACACAGAGGAATCATCCTGTACGATCTTTCTACACGTAGAAGGGTCATCTAATACTACCTTTCTCTTTTGGAAACCAGCTCTAATTTATATCTTAACTTCTCAGCCCAAACACTTGTTATCTTTAGGTGATGTGGCATGTTTGCAGGTACCGCTGTATTTATAAAGAGAGTGTTTCTTTCCATGGAAGACTGGGCCCTGAGATTACATTTGAAAGCAAATATTCTTACTATTCTTTGGAAAACTTGCCACCTTAAACTTTTCTTGTGAATTGCTTTTCCCTCAGGCTTCTGCCAGCTGAAATAATTCTATTAGGAGAGAATGCAGAGGTTTCTGGCTTTTTCTTATATTAAAACCCAATCATACACACGCAAGGAAGAGAGCGCTTTAGCTCTCCATGCTACCTCCCCAAATGTATGACTTTAGGGTGAATTGAGATAGTGCTAATTACATCAAGATGCTTCTGGAAACCAGTGTGATATTTATTGATGAGTGAACTTTCCTTGTCTCGCTGTATTTGTTACACAGCCACCAGCTCAAATGATCACTTTTTGACAGAGTACTCTACCTCAGATGATAATGTCTCAGATGAAGTACATAGACAGATTTCGGGAAAACTTTGTTTTGCCTGAGTGAAAAGAATAATGACGTAAGCCTGCCAAGGATTACTTGGTTAATTAACTAAAGCTAAAAAGTCACTTGGTTCTGGAAATGAACTATAATCCCTAAAGTGGAATGATAAATGCTATGCACAGTTACAATTTATAAAATGTAACCGTAGAATCTTCCTTTTTCTCTGTGTTTTTAATTATGATTCTTGAGAAGAGGATTGAAGAGTTTCCTGAGTTGTTACATTGTCACATGCCTTAATGAATGGTAGCCAGGAATCTCACTAAATCTCACTGAAACACTCTGAAATAAATCGCGTGTGCGATGCCTGGCACGTTGTTCGCAGCCTGCCAGTGGGCTGCCTGCTCCTCTCCAGCCTGTCTACAGAATCACAGCTCTGATTTCTACACTCTGGAGTGTCAACACTGCTTCCCTTGACACCATCCAGGAAAACCTTTCTCCTTGTGCTTCCAAGGTCTGATCCATAGGCACCGCGTTTAACATGCTGTATACTGCACTTTGCAGGGTGATGGGGACTTGCGTTAAAAACAAATTTTAAACATTTTCCAGGAGTGTTTCTTCCAGTATCACTGAAATTCCAGAACTCATGGAGCATCAAGGAGAAGAAGTGGCCACTAGAGAAGGGTGGATTCTGCCAACCTCAGCATGCTATTTTTTTTTTCAGGAGGGTGTTACCTGATTGGAATGATAAAACTTTTAATATAACTTCGAAGTTACTACTTTTCAGAGATCAAAGCACTTCCTAATGGTATAAAATCAGTAGTATGGCGTTGACCTCAAAGCATTTAAGATTTTCCTTTCAAACAAGACTTCAAGTAAAGCAAATGTTAAACTTACAATTAAAAAAAAGAAAAGATGAGCAATCCAGATTATATTCCCCATAGGCCAGTTGAAAAAAAATATGCAGAATAAAATGACATGTTACATATACCAAGTGGGTAATAGTAAAAAATAAAATGCAAATTATTATGCACTTTTATAATTATAGCATGAGGATAATTACAGTAACATTTAATATTCTACAGTTTGCTTCCTCCTTCAGTAGATGGTTGATTCCTTCTATTTCTGTGCTTTTGAGCTGTGCTAACACATGGAAATTCAGGTTGGCTGACTGATGATCAAAATTACTATAGTGCTTTAAAGTTCTTTGACAAATTTTAGCCCAAGGTTACAAAACCAGGTCTCTTTAACTCAACTGTTAAGTTGTTTTTTGGTTTTTTTTTTTTGTTTGTTTAGAAATGCCTGAACTTATCAGTGCTATGGTTTAGAAAGACATAATAATCTGTATGATTGAATATTCTTTTTTTTCCACTATTGATGGTAATTTGCCAGTGGTTATACTATACATGTTTCTTTTTATAAATAGTCTGAAACAACCATATTATTCACAGCTTTCATTTCCTGGGGGAAAAGTTCAACTAGAAAACACACAAATCATTTCATATTTATTGATCATATTTTTAAAGTTTATTCTTATGATATGACCTGAGTGAGGAAATTTCTCTTATTTGCTAAACTCTAAGAACCCAGTGCCTATAACCTGCCTATTAATTTCATGATGTACTATTAGCTAAATATCAGACATCCAAATTCTCTGACTTCTTGCTCACTCAGCCATTTCACAGTTTCAAGAGAGGAAGGACCTTTATACCAATTGTTGTTAATCTTACAGGACTCAATAGGGATCTGCATTGAGGTTTGGGGATTTCACTCTTGTTTTTGCCCATCCTTTAAAGATTGATTCTTTCCAGAAGACTTCTCTTGGGTGTATCTAGGGCAAAAATGTGCCACTGAATTAACTGAATCTCCCTGATACAGTCTGATGAAAATACCAACCTGTTAGTATATCGTGACCAGATAAGACAGCTTATTAAGTACCCACATGACTCTGCTTCTTATATTGGCCTTATATAAGAGAATGCAGGAATTAAGTGGTTAATTTAAAGTTGCTTACCTTAGTCTTCTTAGTAGCTGAAGTTTCTAGTTATTTCCCAATTTTATTAATTTTCTAAATCTTTAAAAATGTTTATCCATTCTCTTAGCTGCCTTTTAAGACTGTAGAAAATAATTGAACCTGTCCTTAAGAGAACTCAGGCGTAGCTGTGCCTCAGTTATTTCCTGATATCATAGGCATGGTTTCTGAAGATACCGCATTGTACAAGCTTTTTTATTTCCCATCAAATGGTCTTGGTCTGTTGTTTTGTTTTCCTAAGGCTTTTATTTCTGATTTGTAAAATCCACTTTATCTACTAATATTTGTTCACAACCAGCCGGAAGTTCTTGCTGTTGTAAGACTTCTTCAAAGCAGTTTTTCTCTTTTCTACTTTTGATTTCTTAAGAAGTAGGGGACTACTTCTGTGTCTAAGTAAAAGAAGAAATTCCAGATCAGGACCTGAGTCCATTATTTAGTTGATTTTCACTGATGAGCTATCACATTTCTGAAATCTGGTATTACTTTGGATACCATTTTTGTTTATGCAACATAAATACTTTTCCTTTTTTAAATGACAGTGTGGAGTAGACCAATTCTACTTATATTACTAGTTTCAACATTGTATGATAGAGTTGGATTATGAGCTGTATTATATATATAGTGGTGGGTATAATTAATCATAATAACATTGATCATGATAATAATTATAATGAAACAACCCCCATGTACCCACCCACAATTTCCTTAATTTTGTGTTCATTAGTCCCTTGCCTTCTTTATAGTTTTGCCACATATGTTTGAATCCTTAACATATGATTTTTCTTTGCCTGTACTTGGCCAATTGTAACATTAATGTATATATTCTTGGATTTATATTTTTGATAAACATTAAATATTTGAGATTCATCTATGAGAATGCATATTGCTGCATTTCAGTCACTTTCTCCACTGTATAATATTTCATGATGTTAATTAATCACACTTAATCTACTCTACCATTGATGACCTTCTAGGAAGTCAGTATTTTGCTATTGCAAAAATATGGCTATGAACATTCTCGTACATGTACTGTGGAACAAATTCGCCATCATGTCTAGAGAGCATGCATTGCGGTGAAGTTGCTGAGTCATACAAAGGGCATCTTTACTTTTAGGGACAATGGCAAGTGGCATGCATTGAAACTCCCACCAGGAGCATAAGACAGTTGTCTTTGTTCCACGTCTCTACCGATACTTGGTACTGTCACATGTTTTATTTGCCCTCATCTGCCAGATATGAACTAGCATCTCCTTGAGGTTTGAATTTGCATTTCCTTTTTTGTTAATTAGATTGAACATTTCTTTCCCCACAAATTTATTGGCCATTAGTGATTTCAGCAAACTAGTTCTATGATGCTGTTTTTCCAACTGAGCAACGGTTTGCTTTTAGGCATCAATACTATTAATAGTTATTCTTTTTTCCTGCTAAGCAACATTTGCTTTTAGGTGTACAGGCAGTTGGTAATCCAACTTTGAAGAGGTTGTTGTCTGATACAGCATCATGCTTACCTTAGTCCAGACTTCCCCTAAACAGCTTTCCAGAATGAACACTAATTTTAAGCTGGAAGAGAGATCCTTAGTCACTGTAGAATTGTTGATTACCTAGAGCAACCGTTTCCTTGACAGTATCCTGGTTTATCCTATTTATTATGTCTATGCAGCATGTCACATACAGGAAAGCTGGATCCTGGGATGCCAGGCTTAATTTGAGGAACCTTACAAATCCCCTGAATATGATGGAACTAAAAGGTGATTGAATCACAGAGATGTAATGATAGATACCAAGTAGGAGTTAAAAATCCTAATCTGACCATTTGAATTTGGATATGTTTCCAATATGGACTTCCCTGGTGGCTCAGAGGGTAAAGCGTCAGCCTCCAATGCGGGAGACCCGGGTTCAATCCCTGGATCGGGAAGATCCCCTGGAGAAGGAAATGGCAACCCACTCCAGTATTCTTGCTTGGAGAATCTCATGGACTGAGGAGCCTGGTGGGCTGCAGTCCATGGGGTCACAGTCGGACACGACTGAGTGACTTTACTTACTTAAGATACATAGACCCAGGATCACTGTTATGTATATGACTGCGAGCTTCACACAAAACCCATCCTTGCTCAGTGCCCATAAACGCGTCTCCTAATTTTGGGGGGAGGTTCCTAATTGTTTCACCCCTTCCCACGGGACCCACTAATGAAAAGCCCTGGATGGAATAGAGCCTTGAATGTGCTAGCAGTGGCTTCTCTGGAGATGCTGCCTCCGTGCTGACTCATTAGAGATGTGAGCCAGGGCTGAGGCCTCTAAGCGAACCCCCTGCGCTCAGAGTCCTCAATCCATTGTTCCCACATCTCTGCTCAGCCTCATGGGATCCCAGAAGAATATAAATTAGAGAGAAAATCTGCAAAGCTTTCCTTTTCATGTCTAATGTTTGGGCCGCACTGTTCCTGCAGGACAATTTCCAGTTATTTTCTCTTCTGGTTTGAGAGATCTCCTGGGATGATTTGTTCACTGTTTCCCTTGGGAAACTTTGCAGCAGCATATCAGCTCTTGCTGCTAAAATTTCATTTTATAGTTCCTCTTAGATGGTCCTGTTCTAAATATTCCTCCTATGACTCCCGCCACCTAGCTACTGTCCCTCGGTGGCATTCTATGTCGTCTGTGTTGAAGTGTGTTAGATAATTCTAGCCATAAATCATTTTTGCCTCCCCTCTGAATCCTCACTTAACCAGACCATAAATATTTAATTCATTTAATCTTCCTTCATACCCCTCCAGAAGCTTAATCATGTTTATTTTTCTACCTGAACTCCCTCTAGTTTGTTTATATCATTCTGGTAATCAAGGGCCCCGAATTTAATGTGCTCTTCTAAGTAAGCTCTTCCAAGTCATGTATTAGAAAATATAGATTGAGCATAGTGTTTACCTTATTGTACAGTCATTCATAGGCACGCATTTTGCTTCTCAAAATTTGTGTTCTTGTTTTTCGGGTAGAACTCTCACTGCCTAACATTTTGCTCAAGGTAATACTTACTGAACATTTACTATAGGTTACAAAGAAACCCATAATTAAATGAAAGGTTAAATGTGTCTCTGCCCTCCAAGGGTTTATCAACAAGAGAGAGTGATGGGCATAGATATAACTAAATAGGTTACAAGGCAGAAGGACGCAGTCATTAAAAAAAAAAGAAAGAAATGCAAACGAAGTGGGATAGACTCTGAAAAGTCTCAGCTACCATGTTTATTCATTATATCATTAATATATTAATACTAGCCAGATGGGGCAACAGAACCAATTCATTCATCCTTGTATCGTTAGATTGACTGACCAAAATGAAATAAAAACCTAAAGAAGGGCATTTAAATAGTTGCCAGTTTTGTTTAAACCAAGCTCAGATTTGGCAAGAATGAGGATATTGAGTTTTACCTGGCAGCCTGTTGCTATAAATACGTCCCCAGACTTCCTTGACCTTTCTTTCCTTATTTATTGAGTGTGTGGCAAGTATTGTGTTAAGAGGGTAATAGAACTTTGAACAGAGTGGGATGGAAATACTAAGTAATTAAAGCTGTTAATAAATCCATCATTTTGAATGAGATAAGGCTTTGAAAGAAAGAGAGTATCACAGGAGAGTGACTCAGCAAATCAGAGAAGCCTTCCCTAAGAAAGTTTTGGTTGGTACCTGGAGAATAAGTGAATTTGGTTAAAGAGAGGATTATGCGGAGAGGCATGGGAGAAGATCCTGGTGAGAAGAGTGAGTGCAAAGGCTGTGTGGTTGATCTTCGGTGGCCTCGGCTTGCAACACCTTGAAGTGGGGCTTGGGTTCCCAGGAAGAGAGTGGGTCTGGGTCATGGGCAGTGAAAGCCCAGATCCTGGCCACTAGACCAGTGGGCAGTGTCAAGGTCTTGGCTTTGCAGAAGAGAATTCCCATAAAGACAGGAAGTACTGAAACAAGTAAAGTATTAAGAGAAAGTATATGTGGATAGACACATGAGTGGCTCAGAGACAGTCACCGAGTCACACCCTCGTGGCAGTTTGAATTACTTTTATGGGGCATTTATTCTGGGTTTCCTTTGGCCAATCATTTTGATTTGCCTGGTTCACACTCCATATTTAATCTCAGGATCCTTCCATGTGTGCACATGTACCTCTTAGCCAAGATGAGTTATACTGCAAAGACCTGTGGGTATAGCATCCCTTGACATCACTCCCCATTGACCTCCATGGAATCTTTCTCCGCATGTGTGGTCTAGGAGGGCTCTTGACTTCCTGAGTGAGGAATACGTGGTCTGGGAGGGGCCCAGTCTCTTCCCTTAGTTATCCTGCTTTTCTAATCTTGGAGTTTCAATCTCCAATTGCTTTACCCTGTGTCAGACAGTGGGGGCAGAGGAGGGGGGCAGGAATCTACCTCTTGCTTGAGAGTGGGGAAAAGCATAGTGAATTCAAATATGAGTATAAACAGGGCCAGGATAGCTAAGCACAATAATGGCTTGCTGAGGCTGTAGGATGCCCTTGGATCCTTCCTTGAAGATGATTGTTCAGTTGCTCAGTTGTGTCCAGCTCTTTGCAATGCTGTGGACTTCAGTATGCCAAGCTTCCCTCTCCTTGATCATCTCCCAGGGCTTGCTCAAGCTCATGTCCTTTGAGTCAATGATGCCATCCAACTATCTCATCCTCTGTCATCCTCTTCTCCTCTTGTGCTCAATCTTTCCCAGCATCAGGGTCTTTTCCAAAGAGTCAGTTCTTCACATCAGGTGACCAAAGTATTGGAGCTTCAGCCTCAACATCAGTTCTTCCAATGAATATTGAGGGTTGATTTCCTTTAGGATTAACTGGTTTGATCTCTCTGTAGTCCAAGGGACTCTCAAGAGTCTTCTCCAACACCACAGTTCAAAAGCATCAATTCTTTGGTGCACAGCCTTCTTTATGGTCCAACTCTCACATCCATATATGTCTACTGGAAAAACCATAGCTTTGAATATATAGACCTTTGTCAGCAAAGTAATATCTCTGCTTGAAGATAGTAGCTAATAAATATTGGTTGAATGACTTGAAATGAATTCACAGCAAAGATCTTTTTCTAGTCTCAGTACAATCATTTAAAAGTTTAAGCATATTACCTGGGTAAGCCTGGCCCTGATTTTCTTATTAGCTATCAGATGTGAATTTAAGAACCTACTTATCCTATATGTTTAGAAATACCTTTTGAAGTTGTGTGGACACACTGTAAGGGAAGAAAAAACTGTGACAAGTCTAAAGAGCTAGATAAATCCAAGTGATTATTAATAAGCATGTTAACAGGCTACTTCCACTTTGAAAGTTATCACTGAGCAGAGAGAAACAGAGCTTCACCTTTTCTATTCAAGTAAGATTGGCGTGGGGACATTTCTTTTTCCTGTGGCTTCGTTTGAATTGTGAGCCTGATAATGCTAGGTGAATTTAAAAAAAAAAAAAGCCAAACGTAACAGTTAAAAATCTCTGCAGATATTTTTTCAATATGTTCCTGTTATATACATTTCTCTCTGTTACTGGTTTCTTAAAAAAAAAAAAAAAGGGAGGGGGATGAGTGTTCTCTTAGCTTTAAGTGACAGCTCATTGAGAAGGCACTGAGCTCACAACATCTCCTCCACTGCTTCCAAGTTATAGGGCGTTGGTTGCACAGCTCTGTGGGGTCTGGTCATCATGAGAGAGGTGTGGCACAGCTTGCGGGGAGGAATGCCTTTCAGCTAGTGGGCTTGACCTTGAGTTCCCCATCTGTAAGATGGAGACAAAATTGACTTTTCTTTCCTATCTCTAAACTGGAGATAGATGCACTCCAAGTGTTAGATAAACCATATCCATTCCAATGCCTGACACTTAAGTGTTCTCTAAATGCTAACCATTATCCTAATAGGAGCTAGATTTATATTGGAATAGCCTACAAAGAGCAAATTTCACAAGCGTGGGTATTCCACTCTAGAATCCTCCTCATTTTCGTTGTTACAGTCGATTTTAAAGACTTAGGAATAAAATAAGATGTCAGACTCTAACAGTAGTTTTGAAACAAAGCATGTGCTTTGTTTAGTGAGTCATGGTTTTGTGGGCCATGGTCCAGGCCTTTGCTAGATTCTCACGCTAACAGATTCAGCTATGTTAGACCTGACACAGTACACTGTTGATCAAACTTGACACCGTATGACATCCTCCTGTGGATCCTTCATCCAAATTAACCTCCTCCGTTAACTTCTCTTTGGTTAGCCACATCCTTTTTCTGCAGACCCACTGATTCCAGCATCTGCTCAGCATGAGCACCTGGAAGCTAGTGCATGCTTGGTTAGTGTTCAGCGCCAGGTATAATTTGTCCTGAGCATCTTCTCACAGGAGGAGGAATTCTCACCTTGGTTGGGTATTAATGCCCAGTTCTATCCTGTGCAAATTAATTTAGAATCTCTGAGATGAAGCCCAGCACATGTAGTTATTAAACCTCCATAGACTGTTCCAGAGTACAGCCAAGTTCAAGAACCAGTGTCCTAGGCCCTTGCCATTCAAAGTGTGGTCAAGGACCAGCAGTGTTTGATCTCCTGGGATCTTTTTAGGAAATCAGAAAGTGAGTCCAGACCCGGACTTACTGGATGAGAATCCCAGGGAACTGAGGAACACTGTCCCCAGAGACTGAAAACCCGTGGACAGAAGTGACCCTGGGCTCCATTTCTTTGTAGAAGTGTAGTCAGTGGGAAGACTCCATCCATACTCATTTAGTCTTAGCCTGAAGCCTCTTTGGAGAGCTTTACCTTTAGGAGCTGGTCTTGCAATAACGAACTGTGCCAACATCTAACAGTCTTCTGGTGTGTAGTTTAGCGACTAATGTATTTCTTGCAGGCCTTGACGTGTTTCATCTTCCTTGAGATTAAAGGCCTTTGAAAATGCTCTGAAAATGCTCTTCGGGTGTTCCATCTGTCTTTCCCCTTCTTATCAATGGTCAAAGTAAGGAGGCACATTTTAAAAGGGTCTACGGGTTTTCATTCCATAGTTTCTCCTCCCTCCATGCCCTTGCAGCCTTAAAATCTCTCAGAGGCAGGCAGAAGGCAGGCACTTGAGAAGGACCCTGGGGCCCTGGGTCCTTCCCCACCCTCCCTCCTCTGCCTCCCTCTCAGGTCTGATGCTAAAAGCTCACTTGTGCTCAAAGTCAGACCCTGACCGCAACCGCGTGCTGACTCTCGCCTTTGGATGGGGGACAGTCTTCAGGGAATGAAACAGACTGAATGCTCCTTTGCTTGGGCTTCTGTGGCAGGGGGAAGGAGTGTAGCTGAGATTTCTGAAAAAGAGTAAAGCTTCACAGACAGAAAGCTCAGTGGACGGTTTTGAAGCTTCTGCTCTGCACGGCCTGGCGGAAAGAGGAGCGCTCCCTGGCACGTTGCACATCACACCGTAGAAGAGGAGCAGGGGGGGCTCGCTGTGCAGACCCGACCCATCTGAATGAAAGCCACTAGCGTTCCTCCTGGTGGCAGAAGTGTTCTGCTTCGCCTGGGAGCTGTAGGTCCTTTTCAGGTCCCAGGAGAGAATGAGTAGGGCTTTTGGGAAGGTTATATAAGGCTGCTGGGTTGTTTTAATTTTTTTTTCCCCCTGTACAGTAAAATTCTATTTAAAGAGGAGTGAAACTGCCTCTCAGGAAAAAAAAAATGCATTTCATAGCCTATAGCTTCAGAGAGATAATTTAATCAGTCTTCAAGCAAGAAAAGGAGGAGAGGGACAACATGCCCGTAGGCAGGGGCGGTGGGACATAAAGAGGGGTCAGGCCTGCGGGAGAGCTTGGTGGCTTGGTCCTCTCACCGTAGCATTTACGGGGCCACCTGTTGGTAATCTTTGCCCGGGACTGAGAGGTTTTCCAGGAAGCAGGACTTTGTGTGTGAAGAGTAGGACAGTCCCAGGTAAACTGGAGCGGTGGGTCACCCTAAATTAGGTGGGGTAGGAATGGAAATGGCGAAAATTCTCGTGCATTTTCAGGAGTGTCGTGGTACTTTGGACAACATACTGCTCCCCAGATGGAAGAATAATTGGGCAGAGATAGCAAGGCGTATTAAGAGAGGGTTGTTCCACAGAGAAGTCGGTGCCCATTTGCTGGCTGGCAAATAACTTGGCCCTTGGCCATTCTATCTGTTCCTAGAAGTCTGTACCCTCTAAACCTGTGGTATCATAAAACTCGATGTTCAAAATTGATTTTATTTGTTAACCACCTGGCCCCCAAAATTGTAAGAAACAGCTTGTTTTCAATATCAGGATGTATTGGATGTGGTAGGATAATTTATTGAAGAAGCATGCCTAATACTTTTCTGTTTCATTGTGCCTCATATAATGGTGGGGGCATATTGATTATTTAATAAATACTCATTAACTAATTGATTTCCTTGTAATGGTTATTCTCAAGTTTGCAGACTCTGAAGTTACTCTTATGCACAAGTCAAAGTTTACTTAAGGATATGTTGCATTTCATGAGTACTCAACTTTTTCTAGAGAAGTTTATTTTATTCTCCTTTTCCCTCTAGTCCACATTTTGCTTGATTTTTTTTCCTTTATGTGACACTTTTACTAATTTTACTGGTGAATTCCAAACCTCTTGGGAAAAGTTAATTCAAGTAAGTCCTGTAAATCAGTTCAGTTCAGTCGCTCAGTTGTGTCCCGACTCTTTGCGACCCCATGGATCACAGCACGCCAGGCCTCCCTGTCCGTTACCAACTCCCGGAGTTCACCCAAACTCACGTCCATCGAGTCGGTGATGCCATCCAGCCATCTCATCCTCTGTCGTACCCTTCTCCTCTTGCCCCCAATCCCTCCCAGCATCAGAGTCTTTTCCAATGAGTCAACTCTTCGCATGAGGTGGCCAAAGTATTGGAGTTTCAGCTTCATGGTTAGAGAGCTATCATGGTTAATTTTTAAGGAAAGCCACAGCAAGATAACAGTAGATTTCAAAGTTCCGTGTGCATTAGTATCACCTGGAATATGTGATAAGAACACTATTTTCCAGTCTCCCCTGTCTGTTCAGGACTTTAATCCACATGGTGCCATGTAGAGCCTAGTGATTTGCATTTCAAAATGTGCACAAAACTATAGGGATAATAAGGGTTATAGAAGCATCGCCTATTAGTTCAGTTCAGTTGCTCAGTCCTGTCTGACTCTTTGCAACCCCATGAATCACAGGACGCCAGGCCTCCCTGTCCGTCACCAGCTCCCGGAGTTCACCCAGACTCACGTCCATCGAGTCCGTGATGCCACCCAGCCATCCCATCCTCGGTCGTCCCCTTCTCCTCCTGCCCCCAATCCCTCCCAGCATCAGAGTCTTTTACAATGAGTCAACACTTCCCATGAGGTGGCCAAAGTACTGGAGTTTCAGCTTTAGCATCATTCCTTCCAAAGAAATCCCAGGGCCGATCTCCTTCAGAATGGACTGGTTGGATCTCCTTGCAGTCCAAGCGACTCTCAAGAGTCTTCTCCAACACCACAGTTCAAACGCATCAATTCTTTGGCTCTCAGCCTTCTTCACAGTCCAACTCTCACATCCGTACATGACCACAGGAAAAACCATAGCCTTGACTAGACGAACCTTAGTCGGCAAAGTAACATCTCTGCTTTTGAATATACTATCTAGGTTGGTCATAACTTTTCTTCCAAGGAGTAAGTGTCTTTTAATTTCATGGCTGCAGTCACCATCTGCAGTGATTTTGGAGCCCAAAAAAACAAAGTCTGACACTGTTTCTACTGTTTCCCCATCTATTTCCCATGAAGTGATGGGGCCAGATGCCATGATCTTCGTTTTCTGAATGTTGAGCTTTAAGCCAACTTTTTCACTCTCCTCTTTCACTTTCAACAAGAGGCTTTTTAGCTCCTCCTCACTTTCTGCCATAAGGGTGGTGTCATCTGCATATCTGAGGTTATTGATATTTCTCCCACTTCCAAGGAGTAAGCGTCTTTTAATTTCATGGCTGCAGTCACCATCTGCAGTGATTTTGGAGCCCAGAAAAATAAAGTCTGACACTGTTTCCCCATCTATTTGCCATGAAGTGATGGGACCAGATGCCATGATCTTCGTTTTCTGGATGTTGCGCTTTAAGCCAACTTTTTCACTCTCCTCTTTCACTTTCATCAAGAGGTTCTTTAGTTCCTCTTCACTTTCTGCCATAAGGGTGGTGTCATCTGCATATCTGAGGTGATTGATATTTCTCCTGGCAATCTCTATTCCAGCTTGTGTTTCTTCCAGTCCAGCGTTTCTCATGATGTACTCTGCATAGAAGTTAAATAAGCACGGTGACAATATACAGCCTTGACGTACTCCTTTTCCTATTTGGAACCAGTCTGTTGTTCCTTGTCCAGTTCTAACTGTTGCTTCCTGACCTGCATACAGATTTCTCAAGAGGCAGGTCAGGTGGTCTGGGATTCCCATCTCTTTCAGAATTTTCCACAGTTTATTGTGATCCACACAATCAAAGGCTTTGGCATAGTCAATAAAGCAGAAATAGATGTTTTTCTAGAACTCTCTTGCTTTTTCCATGATCCAGCGGATGTTGGCAGTTTGATCTCTGGTTCCTCTGCCTTTTCTAAAACCAGCTTGAACATCTGGAAGTTCATGGTTCACGTATTGCTGAAGCCTGGCTTGGAGAATTTTGAGTATTACTTTACTAGCATGTGAGATGAGTGCACTTGTAAATACTAAAATGCAAATCTGTGAAGTCTATAGAATTTGCTGTCTCTTTAAGCCTTGTTACTAATGCATCTAGGGCATTCATCAATTCACAGTTATGAAAATGGAATAAGATAAAATAGGTGTATAATTACTCCTACATAATAATCTCAGCAATAGACTCTGTGTTTTCCTTAGGAGAAGTATTCCTGAAGACTGGGATGAGTCAAAGAATTAAAATGCTATTTTTGTAGAAGTCAATGGAAGCCAAGACAAGATGATGGATGCAAGAAGGGCATGTAGGGTGGAAAGGTCAGTCCTCCATGTGCTGCAGGAAAGACCCTCAGCGGTTGTTTGAGGCGACTGACTCCTTGTCCTAATGATGATATGGAGTTTCAGAGACGTTAACTGAGCTCTCAAACCATGAATTTAAGAATGAGTGTCACGAAGGATTTATGCACACATGGAATTAAATCTTGACTCTGTTGTGATTTAGCTTTGTGACCCTCATTGTGATTCCCCAGGTCCTCATCCCTAAAACTGAGAAAACCACAGCTGAATGGGTTAATTAAATAAGAAGAATTACATTAAAGCATTATGACAGTCCTTGGTACATAATAAGCACTAAGCTGCTTCTGTTTTTATCTTTTAATTCAACAAATGTTTATTGAGATCATGTTTTAGATATCGTATTTGTTGACCCTTAAGTTAGATGTAAAAAGCATCATACATGCTTCTGCTGTTATCATAGAGTGAATAAAACACTTGGGGAAATAAAACCTAGGCAGTTGAAATATGAAAAAAAAAAGACTATCAGAGCTATAAGATGATGTATTACTAAGAACCAAATGAGTGAGAAGTGCAAATAGAGAAGAGGTAGTGAGGGAAATGCTGTCAACGGGGCTTCATGAACAGGGAGGGACTGAGTCTGGTGGGCAGGATGTTTGGGGAGAGAGAATTTTCCTGTGCGGACATTTCTCTCCATGTCCAAGCTCTGGAAGACAAGAGGACAGATGGTGAACACTTCACTGCCAAGAGTCGTCCACCCCGACCACGGCCGCCACTTCCCATCACCAGCTTCCCTGTTCTCTAACCTTTTCCCAAGCAGATCTGGGGGAGCCAAGGAGAAAAGCGAGAGAGGAAGGGAAAGGTCTCCTGAGAAGTAGCCTCGGCAGCATGATAGTTCAGAATGAAGAGGTCTTATCTGCAAGCCTTTTCCTGATCATTTTCGGGAGATCTCAGAAAGACAGATTGCCCCAGAGGTGCCATCATGTACCACATTTTGAACTCTTGAGATCTAGTAGCTGAGAAAGCTAATTTAGGCATCTGCATTACTGGAATAAATCTGTGCTGAAAATTAATGCTTCCATCTTTCTCTTTTCAGGAGAGCTTCAAAACACATAGAAAACTTTGGTCCAGGATGCCAAAATTCTTTATTAATATTGTATGAAGGGTGTAAGCTAGCCCATAAAAGATTTTCTATACATTTTACAGCCAAAGGGCATATAGCCCAGCACAGAACTTTCAGCTTTAATAGCTCTTTCTCTGTTCTTTCTTCCAAAATACTGTTATGTAAGGTTATGATGGTTAATAATTGATGAATAGTGATGATGATGTTGCTTTATGTTTGTCTGATATTTTATATTTTCCAAATTTATATTATCTAAATTCCTCTCCTCATACATCTAAAATTTGGGCAAAAGAGCTAATCTTTCTTTCATGTTTTGTGAATGAGTTTATATGAAGATTGGTGGTCCATTACTTGTTTAAGATCATTTAGTCATTACTCGTTCTGTAAAAAAAAAAATCCACATTTTCTGACTTTTAATCCATTTACTCAGTAGTTATATCTGACACCTTTTAAAAGGAAGGGCCACATACTAACAAAATGAAACTAAAACACAAGGGCATCCCTCTGGTTCTATGGTCTAAAAGTACACGTACTTAAAAAATGACACCTAGTGTACAAACCTGAGTTTCTAATAGCGTTTTCCAGTAAAAGAAATAAGTGTTCCTTGGAGAAATGACTGACTCTAAGACTTAGGCTGGAAATATATAAGATAAGCCTGGAGCATTTTACAGTGCCAGAAAGTTCTTTTTTAAAAAAAGAAAAGAAAATGAAAAACGTCTGTTGATGAAGAATATTAAAGGGACACAAGAGCTAATGGAAGGCAGTCAATGTCCAACATTGGAACAATTTAATAACACAATAAACTGAGTAATTTTGAATTATAAGTCAACATGTAAAGTACATATCCATGGGTCTATATGACTATAAATAAATTACTAAATAAATACATGGACAAGAGGAGGCAAATCTCTTATGCAGAAGAGTTCTGAATACTTTATATATAGATAACCCACCCTCAGAGAAACAGTGTTTAATCACTGTTTTTTGCAGTGTAAGCTGTGCACAGTAACTTCCTTTCAAAAATCATAGGATGCAAGGGGGAAGGGGAAAGTAACTTTAAAGGGGGGACTTAACAGACGATCAGGACCATCATCATCAGTGACAAACCGTGGTAAGAATGTGTTTCCCCGGAGGATGTGGCGACAGAGACTCTTCACTTCCGTGAGCTTGCTTTCCCAAACCCAGTATAAACACGATTAGACAGACCCCAACTGAGGAACATTCTGCAGCATACTTGACCAGTCCTCCTCAAACTATCAAGATCATTAAAATAAGGACAATCTGAGGAACTGTTGGGGCCAAGACAAGGGTATGGAGACCTGATGACAAAATGTAATATTCTGTCCTTTGTGGGATCTTGGAACAGAAAAAAGACTCTAGGTAAAAACTGAATGATGTCTCAACTCTGGTTAATAATAATACATCAGTAGCAACTTGTTCATTTTAGTAAATGTGCCATATGATACTGGGTTGGCAAAAAAAGTTCATTTGAGTTTTTCTGTAATATCTTTTGGAAAAACCTGAATGAACTTTTTGGCCAACTCAATATGTTACCAATGATAAGGGAAGCTTGGTATGGGATATATAGCAACTTTCTGCACTATCTTCACAATTTTTTTTTTTGTAAATCTAAACCAGTTCTAAAATTTGTTTTAAAAAGAATCCTATTGTGTCAGAGTGGAATACCCAGCAGAGTACTTAATCCCAGTATTCATGTCTTCCTCTGAAACAAAGATGATAGTTTTATTCTTATGTGGTTATTCTGAGATTAAAACTCAACAGTGGCCACAGGACTGGAAAAGGTCATTTTT
>SJXQ01000949.1:0-68503 GCA_006408695.1 Aepyceros melampus
ACTACAAACTCTTACCTAGCTGGGGAGATGAGGTGAATTTAAAATTTCACATTGAAAGTAAACAGAATTTATTTTGGTTAGAGTGCTTTCTCCTTCCCTCCTTCTGCAGATTTAGGACAACACAGTCATCATTTTCATATCATCTGGCTTTGGATTCAACAACAGGAAGGACATCTCCAGGTCCTTGTATAATTCTGACACATAACTACACTGCGTTTAAACCACAGTGATTTAAACAAATTAACAACTTCAAGTTCTTTAGTTTAGAGGTTAAAACCCAATGATTATTATTTCAAAGCTGTTGGATCTTCATGGCATATGGACTCATTTGCACCATTTTTTTCTTATGATATTAAGGTTAAGTCAGGGCAGCCAAGATATGACCACTATGCAGGAGGAAGCTTCTGGCTGATTCAGTAGGTGGCACTCTTTCCTTCTACCTATAAATCTTTTTTTTTTTTTTTAATTCTACTTTTTTTACTTTACAATACTGTATTGGTTTTACCATACATCAACATGAATCCACCATGGGTATACACGTGTTCCCAATTCTGAACCCCCCTCCCACCTCCCTCCCCATACCATCTCTCTGGGTCATCCCAGTGCACCGGCCCCAAGCATCCTGTATCCTGCATCGAACCTAGACTGGAGATTCGTCTACCTATAAATCTTAAAAGAAAGCCCTAATGTGATATGCGAAGAATCGACTCATTTGAAAAGACCCTGATGCTGGGAAAGACTGAAGGCAGCAGGAGAAGGAGATGACAGAGGATGAGGTGGTTGGATGCATCACTGACTTAATGGACACGAGTTTGAATAAGCTCTGGGAGGTGGTGCGGGACAGGGAAGCCTGGCGTGCTACAGTCCATGGGGTCACAAAGAGTCAGACACAACTGAACGACTGAATGTGATATTGGGGAAACTGGTATTGGTGCCCTGTTCCAGGAAAATATGTGAAATAGATGCCAGGGAGAACAGTTTAATACTCAGGGTTTTTTTTTCCCCTTGAGAAATTATATTGCTAAATTCTAAAAAGTAGCAAATTTACCAAACTGTTTCTAAGACCTATCCAAAGTTATCTGGCTCTCCACTTTTTTCTAGTTTATACCATTGTGGTCTCTCTCTCTCTCTGTCTTTATATATATTGATATATAGACATAGATAACTACAGTTATTAAATCATATGTTGAGAGCATGTTGGTAGAAAAAATTCATTTTAATGACATCAAATTTTAAATGAGAGCTTGACTATTCTATTTCTGTCCTTATCATTTCATGCACCCATAAATGGTCATCCTTTGCTTTTGATTTACACAAAAATAATATTTTTGATACTATCAATTACCTTTAATTAATAATTATTTAATTATTGTGTTCCTCATGCCAAAGCAGGTTTTCTTAAATGATACTAATAATTTATGACATCTTGCAGGTCAGTGGACTTGAAATATAACCTTGTTGTGGTCCTTTTACCAGCACCATCAGTGTCACTTTGGAGCTTGTTATAAATGAAAATTTTGGACTATATCCAACCTTTTTTGAATTTCTAGGATTAGTGGCAGGAAACAGAATACACAATGCAGAATATACAATGAAGTGTCTCCATCTATTGAAATTTGGGAAGAGGGATGACATATATGTACCACTGTTCCAGAAACTGGGTTTTATAGTTTCTATTTTGAGTTGCAATGTATTACATACAGTATACTTATTGGGGAATTACCTGCTAAAATCTTATTAATGCTAATATGGAACATGACTCATTGTAGAATTAATCTACCATTTCATAATTAAATTGATGATGTACTTGCTATATAAAGAAATGTCACAATTAGCAGAAAACAAAAATATCAAACAATTCATTACAACATTAATAGAATAATGGAAACAAAGCATACTTCTGAATTGCTGGAATTTTACTTTTGTTCAGAATGTTGCCAAAAGCGATATGACAGTCAAAGTGCTTATCAGAATACAGAATTAGAGCCTTTACATTTCTGTTAGTCACATCATATTTGGAATAATCTCTAGCAGTATGTCAGTTTTAGTTTAAAAATACCAAATTCTAGTTGAATTTAATACCACATTTATTAGGTTAACGTTAAATGCCCATTAGTTCTATTATGCAAAGGTGAAAGTCCATGGAATTATACATAATTTACTTATAAGAACTGAGGGGAGAACTTATAGGTTTTGCCTCAGTTTAGAGCACATTAAGAGAAATGTGCATTTTAAAATAGTATCTATTGGGGAAGATAAGATATGAATACTAAAACTAAAACCACCAGAACTATGTAATAAAGATGACAGAAAGGATATCTCTATGCAGTGTATCAGTTCAGTTCAGTTTCTCAGTCATGTCCAACTCTTTGCGACCCCATGGACTGCAGCACTCCAGGCCTCCCTGTCCATCACCAACTCCTGGAGTTTACTAAAACTCATGTCCATTGAGTCGGTGATGCCATCCAACCATCTCATCCTCTGTCATCCCCTTTTCCTCCTACCTTCAATCTTTCCCAGCATCAGCATATTTTCCCATGAGTCAGTTATTTGCACCAGGTGGCCAAATTATTGGAGTTACAGCTTCAGCATCAGTCTTTCCAATGAATATTCAGGACTGATTTCCTTTAGGATGGACTGGTTGGATCTCCTTGCAGTCCAAGGGACTTGCAAGAGTCTTCTCTAACACCACAGTTCAAAAGTATCAATGCTATGGTGCTCAGCATTCTTTATAGTCCAACTCTCACATCCATATGTGATTACAGGAAAAACCATAGCATTGACTTGATGGACCATTGTTGGCAAAGTCATGTCTCTGCTTTTTAATATGCTGTCTATGCTGGTCATAACTTTTCTTCCAAGGAGCAAGCATCTTTTAATTTCATGGCTGCAGTCACCATCTGCAGTGATTTTGGAGCCCCCCAAAATTAAGTCTGTCACTGTTTCCCCATCTATTTCCCATGAAGTGATGGGACCAGATGCCATGATCTTATTTTTCTGAATGTTGAGCTTTAGGCCAAAATTTTCACTCTCTTCTTTCACTTTCATCAAGAAGCTTTTAAGTTCTTCTTCGCTTTCTGTCATAAGGGTCATGCCATCTGCATATCTGAGGTTATTGATATTTCTCCCAGCAATCTTGATTCCAGCTTGTGCTTCCTCCAGCCCACCATTTCTCATGATATACTCTACACTTAAGTTAAATAAGCAGGGTGACAATATACAGCCTTGACATACTTCTTTCCCTATTTGGAACTAGTCTGTTGTTCCATCTCCAGTTCTAACTGTTGCTTCCTGACCTGCATACAGATTTCTCAAGAGGCAGGTTAGCTGCTCTGGTATTCCCATCTCTTTCAGAATTTTCCACAGTTTGTTGTGATCCACACAGTCAAAGGCTTTGGCATAGTATAAAGAAGAAATAGATATTTTTCTGGAACTCTCTTACTTTTTTGATGATCCAGGGGATGTTGGCAATTTGATCTCTGGTTCCTCTGCCTTTTCTAAAACCATCTTGAACATCTGGAAGTACACAGTTCATGTACTGTTGAAGCTTGGTTTGGAGAATTTTGAGCATTACTTTACTAGTGTGTGAGATGAGTTCAATTCTGTGGTAGTTTGAACATTCTTTGACATTGCCTTTCTTTGGGATTGGAATGAAAACTGACATTTTCCTGTTCTGTGCTATACATGCATAAGAGCAAATATAATAGATATTATGCATATTAATAAGAATTCATACCACGAAAAAGTAGTTTCAATCTGAGAAGTCAGGGCTTGAAACAGACCTTGAATCATATGAGACATTTGGAAAGTAAAACAGGAAGTAAGAATCCAGATAGGTAAATATCGTTAATAAATACACAAAGGTCAGGAAATATCTAATTAGTACATTTAAACTGATTTGATTATTATTAAAATTTAAAAAGATAAGGAGAAAGGTATACTAATTATAATTTTACAGGAGTTACTTCAAATCACAAAATTGCATGGTATATTTTTAGAAACATGCAAAATATTTTGAATGATTCTGGATACTCCTAATATTGAAAAGTTCTCATATACTCATATGACAGTAGAGAAGCTTTCTCAAAATTATTTAATTTGGGTATTTCATTATTTTTAAGAGTGGAACACATTGCTGAGTTGACAAAGGCAGTAAACTCTTTATACTAAAAAATGAGACAATACTGTTGAATTATTTAGGAAAGAGGGAATGAAATTAGGGGGATGTTAGAGGAGATGGATAAATATTTAAGCCATTCAGTCTTCCAGATGAGATTGTTTCATTAATTTTTATATTACATTGATTACAAAAATATACTGAAGGTTCATCAGTTTTAAATACTAAGAAACAACTATAATTGAAAATTATTGTGGTTTCTAAGAGTCAGGTCACTATAAAATATCCTTCACCTCCATGTGAACTTTTATTTTCCTGTTTTTTATTTTCTTATATCTTTTCACTTGTTTTTTTCCCCTCTGTTAACTCTCTTTTCTTTTCCTTTCCCTCTTCCCTCCCTCTTTCTCCCATCCTGCCCTTCCCCCTCCTTTCTTTTTTCCCTCCTCCTTCCCTTCTTTCCTCCCATGTGTGTGTGGTGTGCATGTATGTACCCTAAATGTTAGAATTTCATCACTCTTTTTCCCACTATCTAAATCTAGTCTACATTTTTTCTCATGCATCTTTTATAATTTTGTGATATCTATATACTTTAGCTAACAACTCGTTTTACATTTCAGTTCAGTTCAGTTCAGTCGCTCAGTCCTGTCTGATTCTTTGCGACCCTGTGAATCGCAGCACACCAGGCCTCCCTGTCCATCACCAACTCCCGCAGTTCACTCAGACTCACGTCCATCGAGTCGGTGATGCCATCCAGCCATCTCATCCTCGGTCGTCCCCTTCTCCGCCTGCCCCCAACCCCTCCCAGCATCAGAGTCTTTTCCAATGAGTCAACTCTTCACATGAGGTGGCCAAAGTACTGGAGTATATGATGAGATTAGACGTGCTTTCATATGTTCACCCCATACTCAGGTTTATCCCTCTCAGTGTCTTCAGCTTCTGATAGTAGCCTTTGCCTGTTTTTCTGTTGAGTTGTATTTTCATCCCTGAGTTGTAATTCCTAACACATCCTAGATACCAATTCTTTGTTGCTTAAATGTGTTGTAAATATCTTCCCCCAGGTTTTGAATTTATGGTATTTTTGGGATGAACAGAGTTCTTTTAATGAAGTAAATGTTTTCAAGTTTATTGTTAATATTTATTTCTTGTTTTGTCACTTTTTTAAAATTTATTTTTTTATTGAAGGATAATTGCTTTACAGAATTTGCTGTTTTCTGTCAAACCTCAGTATAGATCAGCCATAGGTATATATATATCCACTCCCTTTTCAACCTCTATCCCATCTCGCTCTCCATCCCACCCCTCTAGGTTGATATAGAGCCCCTGTTTGAGTTTCCTGAGCCATACAGCAAATTCCTGTTGGCTATCATTTTACATATGGTAATGTAAGTTTCCATGTTACTGTCTCCATATATCTCACCCTCTCCTCCCCTCGCCCCGTGTTCATAACTCTATTCTCTATGTCTGTTTCTCCGCTGCTTCCCTGTAAATAAGTTCTTCAGTACCATTCTTCTAGATTCAGTATATATGTGTTAAAAATATGGTATTTGTCTTTCTCTTTCTGACTCATTTCACTTTGTATAATAGGTTCTAGGTTCATCCACCTCAGCAGAACTGACTCAAATACATTCCTTTTTATGGCTGAGTGATATTCCATTGTTTATATGTACTGCAACTTCTTCATCCATTCATCTGTTGATGGGCATCTAGGTTGTTTCCATGTTCTAGCTATTGTAAATAGTGCTGCAGTGAACAACGGGATACATGTGTCTTTTTCAGTTTTGGTTTCCTCAGGGTACATGCCAAGGAGTGGGATTGCCGGGTCACATGGTAGCTTTATTTCTAGTTTTTTAAGGAATCTTCATACCGTCTTCCATAGTAGCTGTATCAATTTCATTTCCACAAACAGTGCCACTTTATTTTTAAATCAAAGGATAATTGCTTTACAGAGTATTTTTCTTTTTGTACCATTCAGTAAGTATTTTCTTAGCTGAAAGTCATAAATATTTTCTTCTCTTTTTCCTGAACATTTTGTAGTTGGCCTTTTATGTCTAAACAATGTAAGTTATCTGAAATTGATTTTAGGTACATTTGAGGTTGGAATCTAATATCTTTCTTCTGCACATATCTTTTTTTTCCCCCTCACTATCAATTTCCCTTTTAATTTGCAATGCCATTCCTGTCTTTTTGTCAAGTTTCCAGATATAGCATTGCTTTAACTCTGTAATTTTTATCTTCTCAGGTGGTCAATCTGTGTTTTCCTGCAAGAATACCCCATATCTTATAATGTCTTGGTTTGATTGGCAGGTCTCTTTTCTTCAAAATTACCTGGGCTAGTTTTGTCCCTTTATCATTTTATATGAATTTACCATTTCATGAAAAAATTATTGTCATTTTAACTGGTATTTTCTTGATCTATGGTTTAATTTAGGCATATTGAATGTTAAGATCAGTGAAGATGTTATATCACAATTTTTATTGGTTCTCTTTAAAGTCTTTAAGAAACTTTTTATGATTTTCTCCTCACAGTTTCTAGGAATTAAAAAAAAATAGTAACCTGGGTGTATTTTGTTATTGTTATTGCCACTGAAATTAACATTTTTATTTTAATTACATTTTTCTTTTTTTGGAATATGTTCAATATGTTTCTCATTTCATGTATTTGATAATTCAATATCTGGAGTGTGAGTAGGTATAATTTTGTTTTACTCTTGTTGTTGATTATTGCTAGTGTGGCTATTGAATCTAATTTAAAAAATTTTTGAAATTGTGAGTTCACATTCAGTGGGACTTTAAGTTTGAGGAATGTTTCATGGTTGGATTTAAAGTGCTTTTGGGAGAATGGCACTGAAACATGTATACTATCATGTAAGAAATGAATTGCCAGTCTATGTTCAATACAAGATACAGGATGCTGGGACTGGTGCACGAGGATGATCCAGAGAGTTGATATGGGGTGGGAGGTGGGGGCAGTTCAGGATTGGGAACTCATGTACACCCAAGACGGATTCATGTCAATGTATGGCAAAACCAATACAGTAATGTAAAGTAAAATAAAAATAAAAATTAAAAAAAATAATAAATAAAGTGCTTTGCTTCAGAGCTGTAACCAAAATGGTAAAGTAGGAAGGAATTGAGCTCATTTTCTACCATGTATCCACCAACATTACAACTATTTACAGAGCAGCTATCCATGGGAATGGTCTGAAGACTTGCAAGAAAGATTTTCCACAACTAAAGACATAAGAAGGAATCTCAAAAAAGTTGATAGGGGGGGTCAGAGAGTTGGCATAATTAAGACCCACACCCCAGGCAGGTGACCAACAAACAAACAGAAGGATAATAATAATTCAGAGATTCTCACCAAGGAGGGAGGGGTTCGAGCTCTGTATCGGGCTCCCCAAACCCAGGCTCCTGCACCAGGAATGCAAGATGCAGAATATCTGGCTTTGAATGCTGGCAGGGTTTCTATGCAGGAGACCTGGAGACCTGTAGGAAATAGGGGCTCTACTCTTAAACGATGCACACAAAATCTCATATGCTTCTAGTCTCAGCGCAGGGGACAGTATTTGAAACTATCCTGATTCAGACCCACCACTTGATAATCTTAGAGAGCCTCTGGAAGCAGCAATGGAAAACTGGGACTAGCTCTGGAAATATAAACACTAGCAGCAGTCATTTTTTTTGTAGCTCATTCTACCACGAGATATGGTGCTGGCAAGCATGATACATATACATATATGTATGTGTATAACAAATTAATTTTGCTGTATACCTGAAACTAGCACAACAACATTGTATATCGAATAGACTCCAATAAAAACTAAAAGAAAAAAAAATTGTGTGACACAACAACTGTTCTTTTTTTGAATTTTATGAATTTTATTTATTTTTATTATTATTTTTTAAATTTTTTATTTTTACTTTATTTTACTTTAAATACTGTATTGGTTTTGCCATACATTGACATGAATCCACCACGGATGTACATGGGTTCCCAATCCTGAACCCCCCTCCCACCTCCCTCCCCATATCATCTCTCTGGATCATCCCCATGCACCAGCCCCAAGCATCCTGTTCTAAGAGGGAAGTTTAAAGTGTTACAACCTACTTTGGGGAATAAGAAAAATCTCAAACTATGTAACCTTACATCTAAGAAACTAGAAAAAAAGAAACAAGTCAAGCCCAAAGCTAGTAAAAGCAAGGAAATAATAAATATCAGGGTGGAAAAACAATAAAAAGAGACTAAAAAACAATAGAAAAGATCAATGAAACTAAGTGCTGATTCTTTGAAGGTATAAGGAAAATTAATAGATCTCTAGTGAGATTCAGCAAAGGAAAGGAGAGAGGGCTTCAATAAAGTCAGAAATAAAAGAGGAAAAGTTACAACTGACACTACCAAAATATAAAAGATCATAAGATAATTACATACCCATAAAATGGACAACCTAGAAAAAAAGAAAAAAAACAAATTCTATGAAAGTAAAGTCTCCCAAATTTGAATCAGGAAGAAGCACAAAATACAAATTGACTGATTATTAGTAATGAAATTAAACAGTGATAAAAAAAATCTCCAGATTAAAAATGTCCAGGTGGTTTGACCGGTTTAACAAAATAAAGAGTAAAACCTATTTTACTATAGAATTTAAAAACAAAATCATGCAAACAAATAAAACAGGCACAGATTCATAGATATTTAAAGACCTAAAACATGATGCTGTCAAAGGGCTGCACTCAATATGTCAACAAATCTGGAAAACTCAGCAGTGGCCACAGGACTGAAAAAAGGTCAGTTTTCCTTCCAATTGCAATGAAAGGCAATGCCAAAGAATGTTCAAATTACCATGCAATTGAACTCATTTCACATGCTAGCAAGGTAATACTCAAAATCCTTCAAGTTACTCATCAATAGTATGTGAATGAAGAACGTTCAGATGTACAAGGTGAATTTAGAAAAGGCGAGGAACCAGAGATCAAATTCACAACATCCATAAGATCATAGAAAAAACACGGGAATTAAAAAAAAATTTTATCTGCTTTGTTGACTATGCTAAAGCCTTTTAGTGTGTATATCATAACAAACTGTGGAAAATTCTTGAAGAGATGGGAATACCAGACCACCTTACCTGCCTCCTGAGAAACCTGTATGCAGGACAAGGACCAAAAGTTGGAACCAGACATGGACAATGGACTTATTCAAAACTAGGAAAGGAGTACATTGAGTCTGTATATTGTCAAACTGTTTATTTAACTTGTACGCAGAGTACATCATATGAAATGCTGAGCTGGGTGACTCATAAGCTGGAGTCAAGACTGCCAGGAGAAATATCAACAGCCTCAGATATGCAGATGAAACCACCCTTAGGTCAGAAAATAAAGAAGAACTAAAGAGCCTCTTGATGAAAGTGAAAGAGGAGAGTGCAAAAGTTAGCTGAAAGGTCAACATTCAGAAAAATAAGATAACGGCATCTGGTCCCAGCATTTCATGGCAAATAGATGGGGAAACAGTGAAAACAGTGACAGACTTTATTTTGGGGGCTCCTAAAACATTGCAGATGGTGACTGTAGCCATGAAATTAAAAGACATTTACTCCTTGGAAGAAAACTTACAACCAACTTAGGCAGCATATTAAAAAGCAGAGACATTACGTTGCCAACAAATGTCCATCTAGTCAAGGCTATGGTTTTTCCAGTAGTCATGTATGGATGTGAGAATGGGACTATAAAGAAAGGTGAGCACCAATGAATTGATGCTTTTGAACTGTGGTGTTGGAGAAGACTCTTGAGAGTCCCTTGGACTGCAAGGAAATCTAACCAGTCCATCTTAATGGAAATCAGTCCTGAATATTCATTGGAAGGACTGATGCTGAAGCTGAAACTCCAATACTTTGGTCACCTGATGCAAAGAACTGACTCATTGGAAAAGACTCTGATGCTGGGAAAGATTGAGGGCAGAAGAAGGGGATGACAAAGGATAAGACATTCGATGGCATCACCGACTCAATGGACATGAGTTTGGGTAAACTCTGGGAGCTGGTGATGGACAGGGTAGCCCAGTGTGCTGCAGCCCATGGGGGTCACATAGAGTCGGACATGACTGAGTGGCTGAACTGAACTACTCTAAAGGCAGAAAGTGAAGAGGAACCAAAGAACCTCTTGATGAGGATGAAAGAGGAGAGTGACACAGTTGGCTTAAAACTCAGCATTCAAAAAAACAAAGACCATAGCATCCAGTCCCATCACTTCATGGCAAGTAGATGGGGGAAAAATGGAAACAGTGACAGACTTTATTTTCTTGAGCTCCAAAATCACTGCAGATGGTGACTGCAGCCATGAAATTAAAATATACTTCTCCTTGGAAGAAAAGCTCTGGAAAACCTAGACAGCGTATTAAAAAGCAGAGACATCCGTTTGCTGACAAAGGTCCATCTAGTCAAAGCTATGGTTTTACCAGTAGTCATATTATGAGAGTTGGACTAGAAAAAATGCTGAATGCTAAAGAATTGATGCTTTTGAATTGTGCTGCTGGAGGAGACTCTTGAGATTCCCTTGGACATCAAGGATATCAAGTCAGTCAATCGTAAAGGAAATCAACCCTGAATATTCATTAGAAAGACTGATGCTGAAGCTGAAGCTTCAATACTTTGCCCACTTGATGCCAAGAGCCGAATCATTGGAAAAGCCCGTGATGCTGGGAAAGATTGAGGGCAGGAGGCAAAGGGGATGACAGAAGATGATGGTTGGATGGTATCATCGACTCAATGGACTTGAGTCTGAGCAAACTCCAGGAGATAGTAAGGACAGGGAAGCCTGATGTGCTGCAGTTCATGGGGTCTCAATGAGTCGAACGTAACTTAGCTACTGAACAACAAGATACAGAAGAACCACCTGATGGCTGCCAGAGGGAAGGAAGTTAGCAGGAGGAAGGAGCTAGGTGGGAGAAATAAAGAGGAACAAGCTTTCAGTTAAAAAATAAAATAGCACAGGGAATATAGTCAATAATATGTAATAACTCTGTATGGTGATGGATGCTAACTAGATTTATCATGGTGAACATTCTGTAATATCCAAAAATATTGAGTCACTGTGTTATATACCTGAAACTAATATATTGTTGTAAGTCCATTATGCTTCAATATAATTAAAGTGCATTATTCCTTTATGCCAGTAACCTATGCTTCCCAGGTGTCTCAGCAGTAAAGAATCTGCCTGCCATTGCAGGAGACCCAGAAGACTCGGGTTTGATCCCTGGGTAGGAAGATACTCTGGAGTAGGAAAATGGCAACTCAGTACAGTACTCTTGCCTGGAAAATCCCATGGACAGAGGAGCCCTGGCGGCAGTCCACAGGGTTGCAAAAGAGTGCAACATGACTGAGACTGAGCACGTATTCCGATGGTCACCAACAACCTGTAACCACCTTCGTCTGCACTGACTGCTCAGAAGTTTTCAGACTATATAGGGTGATATTAATTCTGGCCCTAAGACACATCAGGAACTTCCCTGCTGGCCCAGACAGTAAACAATCTGCCTGCAATGCACAAGACCCAGGTTCGATCCCTTGGTCAGGAAGATCCTCTGGAGAAGGGAATGGCAACCCATTTCAGTATTCTTGCCTGGAGAATCCCATGGACAGAGGAACCTGGCAGATTATAGCCCGTGGGGTTGCAAAGAGCTGGACACAGCTGAGTGACTAGCACACCTTCTAGTAAGGCCAGAGATTTCTAATTTTTAACATGTTGCCAGTGGATGCTGATGTTGTTCTGTGGATCACATTTTGAGTAGCAAAGCTCTGGACCACAGGAGATTAGCATTTGTTACTAGCAAAGCTGCACCCTCCAACCTCACCTCCCCCGACTCCACCCCAGTAACTCCATTCTTGTCAGTCTCTGCTGATTTGCACTTTTGTGTTTTTTGAGCAGTAGGAGCTTTTCCTTACTTTCTTGCCATCTCATCAATACACTTAAAAAGATGTTTAAAAATCTTAAAATTGAGCAAGTTTTGGTAATTTCTACTAAGAAGATTTTCAAGGAATGAAGCTGTAAGAAATACTTATTATTTTAGACTTTGTGTCTAGCTCTATGTGTGCAGAATTTGAATTTATGTATTTGTTTAGATTTAGACCTTTGGATGGACTTGCTATAAAAAATATGTTCAGTTCACTTCAGTTCAGTCATTCAGTCGTGTCCAACTCTTTGCAATCCCATGGACTGCAGCACAGCAGGCTTCCCTGTCTATCACCAACTTCCAGAGGTTGCTCAAACTCATGTCCATTGAGTTGAGTCGGTGATGCCATCCAACCATCTCATCTTCTGTTGTCCCCTTCTCCTCCTGCTCTCAATCTTTCCCAGCATCAAGGTCTTTTCCAATGAGTCAGTTCTTTGCATCAGGTGGCCAAAGTATTGGAGTTTCAGCTTCAGCATCAGTCCTTCCAATGAATATTCGAGAGTGATCTCCTTTAGGGTGAACTGGTTGGATCTCCTTGCAGTCCAAGGGACTCTCAAGAGTCTTCTCCAACACTACAGTTTGAAAGCATCAATTATTTGCTGCTCAGCTTTCCTTATCTTCCAGTCCAACTCTCATATCCATGCATAACTACTGGAAAAACCATAGCTTTGACTAGATGGACCTTTCTCAGCAAAATAATGTCTCTGCTTTTTAATATGCTATCTAGGTTGGTCATAGCTTTTCTTCCAAGGTGCAGGCATCTTTTAAAAGATGAGTAGTATTTTCATATTACCTCTCCTTAGTGTCAGGGGAAATTAATATTTTCTTTTCAGTTCTGTCTATTGTCTACAAAGCAAAGTTTGAAAAATAACAGACAGTAAAAATTCACATTAGAGTTGTTTAAGATATTACAGCTTGGAATTGGAAGCATAAGGATTCCAAGTAGGTTCTGCTACATTAAAATTATGTGACTTTAGGAAAAAGACTTTTCTAAGTTTTAGTTTCTTTATCTGTAAGATAGGCTTCAAGGAGTTCTTAAGAGTGTTGTTGTGAAAATTTAGTGATAGAGTGAAGCTCTAATATTATAAATTTTTAAACATTTGCCTTTTAAGACACATAGGAATGTTTAGGATAAACACACTATCATGATTATGTTAAAAAATGATTAGACTTTTTATTTAAAAGACAAAAATAGCATGCCAAATTATAATTTGAATAATGATTTCAAAAGTGCCCGTTATGTTCACATTTTAGATCTGTGTTGTCCAATAGCCACATAGTGGCCATTTAAATTATTTAAAATCACATGTAATCAAAAATTTGGTTCCTCATGTACACAAGCCACATGTCAATTGTTCAGTAGCCATATATGGGTAGTGGTTATCACATTAACTAGGACAAAGAACATTTCCATCATTGCTCTAGACTATATAGATAAAAATTATTGTTGATAAGTGTGGGACAAAAATATTGTACTCTATTTACAGATATTGTAATTACTGGTTTTTTCTTGAAATGACTGATTTTTGTTGCTATTGTTATTTGTCTTTAAATGAATTCAGAGATACAGTTTATGAAAAGAAAGCTTAAGACAGAGAGTCTAAAAAAATAGTCATTTTTTCAGAAGTGAAACTAAGTTTCTATACTGTCATCTAATTTCACTTAGGTTATTCTTTTTTCTTAATGAGAAATGGTGGCTTCAGGGGAGCTACAAATTTGTGTCACTTGGTTACTGGACCAAGGAGCGACAAACATATTTATAACACAATGTAAACAGGCTTAGAGCAAGATACTTAACTGGAAAGTCAGCATATGACAAAAAAAGGTAACCTAAAACCCAATAGTGGGGAAATTTCCAAAGCTTGCAATGCAGCTTGAGGTGGCAGGAACAAAGAAAGGAGAAGTCTTGGCTGTGTTTTTTGCAAAATAGATAATAAATCAAATTTAGGGCATTGTTATCAATTTGACCTGACCTAGAGGAAGTATTGGATTGTCATTACAGAATTCCTTAAGGAAAAGAAAATAGATTTGGAAAATATACCATTTAGCAAATACCATGAAGGTGACTATTTCAGAGATTTAGTATGTTGAGGAGAAAGGCTAAAGAAAGGGATCTTATTCTCAGGGAAAGCAGTACACTTCATGATGATTTAATTAAGTGGTTAAAATGGGAAAAGGGCTAGATTAATGAAATTGATCGTTAGATCATATTCACACTGGGACAAAACATAGCTGCTGAAAATGAGGAGAAGATACATTATAGTCTATTAAAGAAAATATTGGAGAGTAACTCAATTTGGACACAGTGAAGTTTATAAGATAACATCTATGGAATTGTTCCAACTGCCCTGTGTAATCATCACAACTATTTGATCGGAAACAATATCAGTAATGTATTCAAATAATCCTGAGCCACCTACTGCAAACAGATGCATTCCCCAGCTTACTTTAATTCACATTTCCTCCAAAGATTCTTGATCAAATGATGCAATTTGTAATAGCATAAGAACTGGAATTTATTATTTCAGTGATATCTAGCTGTATTCAAATATTCGCTAATTTAGAGAGAATGAAAGTAGCGACAACAGGATATCCTGTGTGTGCTGACTTATTTTTAATTTCAAATTATTAATTAGTGGTAGATTCCAGGTTGCAAATGACTTAATTGAAAACTGAACACCGCATTTTTGGAACACAGTAGGTGCTCAATAAATATGTGTTGCAAGCACCCCACTTCTGGGTGAATACTTTCACTCCATATATCACGGGAAGCACCGCAAAGAATAAAGAGAAAGCCCAAATATGCTTCCACAAAGTCTTCATTTCGAGAAAGTTAGCTAACAAGCTACAGAACTAACAAGGTTCTTCACAAATTTTCAAGCATACATACAGCTTAAAGGAAAATGAATTTACATTGTGAAATTCTAATTCATGAGAAGAATCGAGTCTGCAACCATGGTTGTTCTTCTTAAAACTACCCTATTTTTAAAACATTCTTTATGTTGGGACTGGTGCTAGGTCTTGTTCATCTTTATGCCTATTCCTTCCTTCTTCTCATATTATTATTGCATGTTTGTTACATATAGTAAGTGCTTAAAATATATGTCTCTTTAATTGAAAAAATGACATTAAAAGTGCTCCTGAAATTCACCGTACAGCAAACCTGCTCTTTTGACAATGCTAATCCATTTTAAGTATGTAAATAAATACTGAATAATCTTCATGTGTCTCTAAAAAGGAAACTGCTGCTGCTGCTGCTGCTGCTAAGTCGCTTCAGTCATGTCCGACTCTGTGAGACCCCATAGATGGCAGCCCTCCAGGCTCCCCCGTCCCTGGGATTTTCCAGGCAAGAACACTGGAGTGGGTTGCCATTTCCTTCTCCAATGCATGAAAGTGAAAAGTGAAAGTGAAGTCGCTCAGTCATGTTCGACTCCTAGCGACCCATGGACTGCAGCCTACCAGGCTCCTCTGTCCATGGGATTTTCTAGGCAAGAGTACTGGAGTGGGTTGCCATTGCCTTCTCCAAAAAAGGAAACTATTGATACTTAAATGTAATTATGCACAAGCTTCCCTAGACAAAGTTATGTTCCAGTGACTAAGTTAAATCAGAAGACCTTATGGAAAAAGAAAATAGCTCAACCCAGGGCACTTATCAAGGCTCCTGACATGCTTGTTCTACTTTGTATACTTACATCTACTTTCATAGACTAATTGAAACAGCAGTTGCGAAAGACACTCTGCCAATTTTAATCAGTGAATGCACAAAATGAAAATTTTCATTCTAGAAGGGGCCCCAGGTTTTGAGAAAGTATCTCATCTCTCAGCTTGATTCAAAATGCAGATATTTAGTTTAATTCACTTTAGTCCATGGGAAATTTTTAACAAAGACTGTCTGTCTTATGATTTGCAACAAATATTTATTACTGCTCTCAGTAATCCTGTCAAATCAACTTTTCATTTTCTGTGTCATTTTACTCATTAGTAAGCATATTATTTGTATAAATGCAAAGATAAAGTGCTTTAAAATTCTACTTTATGTAAGAGCAGTATCATTTTCATGCTATTGAAAAATTTTTTTGCACTTGAAGGAGAGGAAATTCCTTAACATTCTGATTTTGAAACAAATGAAATAAGTACCCTTTTAATATTCTGATACATCTTAGAAAGAATATTCAATAAGATTTACAGTCATTTTCTCACCAGTAGTATGATCTTGGTGGTTTATATTTATATATTTGCACATATATATTTATAATATTAAAGATAATTTTTTCATGAAGACTTACATGATCAAACTTTAAAGGTATTTTATAATTTCATCAAAATATTATTTTTCACATGCTCTAAAACTTGTTCTATACCAGGATGATGAAAACAAAAAAGGTTCAAACCATTTCAAATTACTGTGGAGGTTTCTGTGGGAAAAGTATTGTTATAAGAAAATGTATAAGGTGAGTAGTGGTTTCTATGCCTAGAAGAAAGTGTGCTGTGTGAAGGGTTTTTGTATATAAGTGATCTGAAATCTGATCTGAAAAGAGAAGGCAAATAGGCCAATTGAGCTGCAAGAAGTATTTTAATGGAGTATCCGAGGCTATCACAATGGTGTACTGCTGTGACTTTCCAGTCTATTTTGATTATGGACCTATACATCTGAACTTCACACACTAACAAAGCACGTAATGGATCTTCCAATTCTCTTATCTCAGCCATTTGTGTGTGGCTGATGAGGAATGGAAATGCTGGAGCTGATAAGGTGAACAAAAAATATTAGGAGACAGTTGCATATTCAAATAACACATTGCTGGTAAAGAAATACCTTATATTCTGGGAATAGGGTATAAGAACTGAGAGGACAACATGAGGAAATAAGGGATGTTTTAAAATTTGGTGAATTGCTCATAAAGTACCAATCAGTTTTGATAATATGTTGAATAAATATTTAAGCTGCCGTTTTTTGGTGATTTTCCAATATTCCTAAGTGCCTTTCAAATGCTTTCTTCTCAATTTTCCAATTGTCTATATACTGTATGTGAGGAACTATTGTGAAGTCAATTTTAAAAAGGCTATAAAACTTATCCCACAGTTCAAAAACATCCCCTAAAAAATTATTAAAAACTTTAAAATGCATCTATTATGATGATTTAAGGGTGGAAATAAACATAAAGTCCTGACTCCTATAAAGTAAAATATGAAGGTGGCTAAATGGTAACTTTGAGCTTAGGAAACTGTTCAAATATCTTTATTTTGACACAAGAAAACTAGGAACTTGTATTTTAGATATTTATGTAAGGTCCTCCCCACCCACAGAGTAAAAATGAACTGGAATTTTACATTGGTATATGCCAGGGGCCAGGGGTGGGTTGGGGGTAGAGATTTAGTGTTTAGTGGGGACATAGTTTCGGTTCAAAAGTGAAAAATTGGGGAGATGGGTGATGTGTTTGTGGAGAGGAAGGCGCCTTCTGCCTCCACCCTAGGAGATGAGAGCACTGAGGTGGGCCGTGGAGCAGCTGGGATGGCCCATCCAGCCCTCAGGCCTCCCTGACTCTGCTTTCCTCCTGGCTAGGAAAATAGTTCTTAGCTAGAAAAGTCCAGCTTTGCTGGGGATTTTGCCTGGAAAGTCTCCATCCCTCAGCTACCACCCAAGTCTGTACTTCGTGTCACTGAACCATACTGTTAAATAAGGTTAAAATAGTGTGTTTTATTTTGTGTGACTTTTACCACAATAAAGAAACATAAAAAAAAAAAATTGAACTGGAACTTCACTCATTGAGTAGCTCACAACGTTCTGTGTCCTGGGTCGGTCTCATGAACGAGAGCACTTCCCACTAGGGCTGCCTGATGCTCCCATATTCAAAGCTCTTACAGTAAGCCCTGAGACAGGACTTCCTTACTATGGAGAGACTATTCCACCCCTGACATGGTGTCAGAAAGTTCCACATATGGACCACTGGCTGCTGGAAAGAATCCTGCATTCATCAGAGACATAGGAAGCTTATCACCATAATCTAGTCTTGTGTCCTATGCTTCTCTTCAATAATGCCAGAACAAAAAGATCAAAATGTAACACCATAAAGACGGAAATCCATGAGTTTTCCTTTCCAACACTGACACAAAGGTGTTTCCACACATGGCGTGGTCCAGCAATATCGCCTGATTAATTGACATAGTTTTTCATTTTTAAACTTGCTTTTGTACTGGGCCATTTATTGATCAAAATGTAACACCATAAAGATGGAAATCCATGAGTTTTCCTTTCCAACACTGACACAAAGGTGTTTCCACACATGGCATGGTCCAGCAATATCGCCTGATTGATTGACATAGTTTTTCATTTTTAAACTTGCTTTTGTACTGGGCCATTTATTGATCATACCTGCATGCTTCCACCCTACTGTCAGGCCTTCCAAATCTTTCAGGAGCCCAACAGAATCAGAATGAATGCTCTTTCCAGACACAATCTGCCTTCTTCTCTTTTTTTTTAAATAGAGTGGGCATGTGACTTAGCAAGTTCAACATGAAACATTTCAACTATTTCTGAATGATCAGTGGTACACATTATGAATCTGAATCATTCCTGATGCTCCTTACAAGGCACGTGTTCCAAGCCAGTCATTTACTCAACAGTGTGTGTGTATGCACACTAAATTGCTTTCGTCATGCCCAATTCTTTGAGACTATATGGACTATAGCCCGCCAGGCTCCTCTGTCCATGGGATTCTCCAGGCAAGCCCTCCTCCAGAGAATCTTCCCAATCCAGTAATGGAACCTATGTCTCTGGCATGGCTGATGGATTCTTTACCAGTTGAGCCACCTGGAAGCCCATGTGTGTGTGCATGTGTGCGTTATATACATATAATTTTATTTCTATATCTTGACCATACCACACAGCTTGTAGGATCTTGGTTTCTAGACTAGGGATTGAACTCATGACCCCAGAAATGAAAGAAAAATATCTTAACCGCTGGACTGCCAGGGAATTCTGATAATCTTTCTTTCTTTTCTTTTTTAAGGTCTGTCAGGTGAGATATAAAACAATGAAAACTGAAATGGTAGCAAACTTGGATTTGATGTTATGCACTGTGAATGGCACATGTCTCTCTATGGATCCATGAATCAGGAAGAACTTGACCATGCTGGCAATTTGGGGATTATGGGAAGTCTCAGGTCATATACCTTGTAAACTCTGACAAGTTGCTAGCTTTCATTTCCATCTTCAAATCTTGCTCAAAATTTCCCCTGTGTACAAAATGCATTCGCTCTGCTTATTTCTTTTGCTTTACTTTTCTCATTATTGTTTTATTTTCAAGTACAAGTGAGACAGGAATACATTTTTATTTCAAAATATTCAAACAATATACCAATATAAAAACAATGTCAAAGTTGCCATCACCACCTTCTCACTCCTACTTTGCTGTCCAGAGGCCACCACTTAGCTGTATAATTAATGTCCTCTAGGGCTCTTACTACTCACTTATATGAATAGAATTACTCATCGGTACATACACAGTTTTAAATTATTTTTTACATGAATTGTGTTCTAGGTGAATTTAAGCTACATGAGAGCATGGGCTTTGTTGGTTCTAGATATATTCAGAATTTAGAGGAGTACTTGGTACATAAATATTTGTTGGGTGAATAGAGCCTGCTTTTTCAGCTTACTGTCTTGATGACTCCTATTGTTAGTACCTGGAGTTGGATCCACTTTATGTATTTATTCATACATGTGCATATGATTCTACAATGTGAAGTGAAGTGAAGTTGCTTAGTTGTGTCCGACTCTTTGTGACCCCATGGACTGTAGCCTACAAGGCTCCGCTGTCCATGGAATATTCCAGGAGGAGTACTGGAGTGGGTTGCCATTTCCTTCTCCAGGGGATCTTCCCTACCCAGGGATCGAATCCCAGTCTCCCGCATTGCAGGCAGACGCTTTACCATCTGAGCCACCAGGGAAGCCTCTCAATGTGGGCAGAGGGTGAATTATTTACTCACTCTAAATCTTGGTTTTCAATTCAAAGTTTAAGCATCTCTAAGTGAATCCTCTGTGCACAGTATTTTCTTTTACATCTGCCAATATAGTCGATTTGCCCCACATTTTCATTACCTCCCTGGGGTTATGAGATCCTTGAAAATGTGTGTTTCCATCCTCTGGGATCTAATGCCTGGTGATCCAAGGTGAAAATAATGTAATAATAATGAAAAATAAAATGCACAATGAATACAATGTTGAATCATCTCAAGATCACCCACACCCTCAAGTCCATGAAAAAAACTGTCTTTCACAAAACCAGGCCCTGGTGCCAAAAACTTTGGGACCCAGCCTTAGATTATGTGTTTCTGAGGGGAAGAGATCGTGTTACTTTGATAGAAAAGCTATCCTTGGAACAGAGAAAGCCTAACAAGCATTTAAAAATGAATAGCTGTGAAGTTTAGGCAGGAAGGCATATTGACAGATACCTATTTAGTAGGAGACTAATGTGTTGGAGAAGAGTCCCTTGAGAGTCCCTTGGACTGCAAGGAGATCCAACCAGTCTATTCTAAAGGAGGGCAGTCCTGGGTGTTCTTTGGAAGGACTGATGCTAAAGCTGAAACTCCAATACTTGGGTCACCTCATGCAAAGAGTTGACTCATTGGAAAAGACTCTGATGCTGGGAGGGATTGGGGGCAGGAGGAGAAGGGGACGACTGAGGATGAGATGGCTAGATGGCATCACCGACTCTATGGACAAGAGTCTGGGTGAGTTGGTGATGGACAGGGAGTCCTGGTGTGCTGCAATTCATGGGGTTGCAAAGAGTTGGACACGACTAAGCGACTGAACTGAACTGAACTGAATATTTGGAAAAAGTTGTACATAAAATATATTGGTGGGGAAGATTATGAACTATGGCTTTTTTAAAGCAAGATGGCTTAGATTAAGTCGACCATAGTTGTTGAACATATCTGAAGATCTAGAACAAGGTGGACAGAAAATTGGAATTACCTGTTTCAAAGGCTATTATCTTTAAAAATTAATTCACCCTCAGCACACCCTACTTGCCTCATTTAGGAAAGTTGACAAGAGCATAGAAACTTTTTCAGATGGTAAGAGTTGCTCTTGTATTTGCAACTTGCTTACTGGGCATTTTATGACACCCTAAGTAATGCTTAACTATATTTGTTAAATTGTGCAAAAATCAGCATTTTGTTTCAGATTGTATTCAAATTAAATAGAAAGTTGGATGATGAAACCTGGAGAAATGTGTGAACTTTTCATACAATGACATAACACTTATTAAGCTTAGCAACTATTTTTTTATTCCTGAATGATCTTAAGTAATGATATATCCACACCAAAACCAATATTTTTATCCCCAGGTAAGAGATTGTTTCTGTCTAATAATCACAAAATATTGCCTGGGTTGTAATTGTTTTCTTGACATAAAAATGATTGAGAACAAGCCAATAAAATTTGTTGCTGAAAAAGGAAAACATTAAATTAGACCCTGACTTTCAGTAAAATAGGACCATATGGTACATTTAATTATAAGTTGAGGAGATATTTGAAGTTTTAATTTAAGTGTTTTACTTACAACATTAGCTCAACTCTTCTGCCCAGATGTCTAACAACAAGCCACAGCCCCATATACAGAAAAACAATAACACAAAAGATAAAATTGAGAAATGATGAGTCATATATTTGTTCTGCATATCAAAAAAAATGTAAAACTCTAAAAGTTCATCAAATGAGGTTGTCTCATAATGAATTCTATTTCTCTTTCTTCCCCACAAAGAACATTAATTTTGTAGTTTGTGGTGTTGCTTTTCTTTTGTCAGTCACATGAATCTAATGGGCTTTGGCATCAGAGTCCTGGGTACAAATGTTAGCCTTGCCATTTCATTTGCTATTTATTTATTCATGCATTACTTACTTGACATATTTTAGTGCCTACTGTATGCCAGGTGTCAGATTAGACCCTGGGTACACAATGGCTTTCTGCCTGTGTTCTTGGAGATTAGAGTTCTGTTACTAGAACCTAATAGCTCTTGACAAAGTAGTCATCACTTATGAGCCTCAGTTTCTTTATCTATGAAATTAAAAAAAGATACCTACTCACAGATTTTTGCAAGATTCAAATAGAATCACATATGTAAAGAAAAAGAAGCATTGTTTCTTTTGCAGAACAGATCCTAAAAAATGTCAGCCACCTTCCTTAATCTACCTCACCCCTTTCCTTGAATGAACAAAGAGATCTTTAATCACAGTAAGCCAGCATCCTCAGAAAACACTCCTGAATTGTACAGCTTGAGAGTGGCATGGACTGTTGCAGATGGATAGCTTCTTGCAAGGACAGTGGAGATGGATGAGGAGAGGAGGGGGAGGCCTGAACGTGGGGCTCCATCAGGCCGTCGATGGATCCTATGATCTGTGCGCCTCTCATTTTGCTTGGTTTGAGGCAAGAGGAGCAGACCAGGAACAGCTGAGCAAACAAAGGAATCCTGATCACACTTGTGGTAATTGTGACAAACTCGAAGAAATAACATCAATCATTTCAAGCAATGACTGTCACCTCAGACTGTGTTCACCTGGACTAGAGGAGGGAAAAAAAAATGAGTCTGCCATTCAATACTCTTGAGTAAAAGCCCTTTTCAACAAGGATGGCTTTGTTGTTCTCATATTTCTCACTCTATTTTATCCCCAATACTCACTCTTCTTGTTCTACCTTTACTTTCAGCATCATAAAGCTGACAGAACAGACGGTAAAACCTATTTATTGTGTGGCTTGTCCAATGAACTACATTTATACCCAATTTCTGAGAGGGGCTCTAAACAAACATGAGAAGTCAGTCATATCCCTCATTACATTATTGGTAGGAGGAAACATTGGCCTTCACTTGAAGAGAATCCACTCTAATAACCTGTCTCACTCCAACGAATTTAATCAGCAATGTTGTCCCCAGTTGTGATGAATTATTATTTTTTGCTCTTGCTCTTTCTAATGCCTGGTGGAAATGTTCACCTTCTTCTAGCCAGCAGATAGATGCTCTGGTATGCGAGAGTGATTGCTTCTGCTGCATGCCTACTGCTTTTTGCCTGGTTTAACAACACTAGTAGTTTATTATTCACAGCATCATTAATTAATTAATAAGACAGTTGGTGATGATATTAAAGAAGTTGGAACCAGTTCAGTTTAGATTGACACTGCTCAAGACATTGGCACAATTGATGTTTGTTCAGAAATAGTAGAGGATGACAGGGAATTTGAGAGAGAATAATAGATGGCTAATTTGGATTCAACTAATTAGAATATCATCATAATTTGGATGTGGAGTAAGCTAGTATTTATCTTTTTACAAGTATAAAAATGATTTCTGAAGCTGTGCCATGAAGCAATGATTCTCAATGGGGACAGGGAACTAGAGCAGAATCTGTTACCCAGAAAGATGCCAGGTTTGAAAAACTGTTTTTGCTACACGTATTTCCTACACAGGCCAGAAAAGAAAGCCAGGTAAGACTTCTTGACTGGAAGAGATGGAATATACAGAATATAGAGAAAAAATCAATATAGAAGGCACATAAAGTGAAAACAAAAAGTCAAGATTGCTGTACAGCAGAAACTAACACCACATTGTAAAGCGACTATACTTCAAAAAAACATTTAAAAAATACTTTGAAAGTATAAATTAAATATTTGGAAGAATATGTAACTTATTCATGAGAGAAAACTATTTCAAGAAACTAGTAGCATATTTTATATATTTTAAAACGCCTGGTTACTATGAATTTTAATAACTGTTAGAGCAAAATCTCCTTTTTAAAAATTTTTTTCATTACTTTTCAGTCTAATTGGAGAAAGTACTGTAGTCTATCAAGATGTACTGGCTTTTGTTGCTATGCTGCTGTTGAATTCAATTAACTTTTGGAGAGCATACTGAGTGTGGGTTCTAAGCTTATGAGTCTTACTTCTTCTTTGAACCTCTTTTCTCATTGTAGGTTTCAGCCAACACCACTCTGTGGCATAAAACACCCATGGCATCCCGCTGAGATGTGGGTCAGGAGTTTGGACAGGATATAGCCTGTACTGCTTGTCTCTGTATCAGAAATCTCAGCTGGGTATTTTTAAAGACTAGGGCTGACTTGAAGATTCAAGACTGGAATTATCCAGAGGCATATTTAGTCACATGTCTGGTTGTTGACACTGGCTGTTAATTGGGCTCTCAGATGACTATTAACCAGCCCATGTATAGCCAGTCTACATGGACTGTCTAGGTGAATCAGTCTGGATTTCTTCATAGAATGGCAGCTGATTTCCAAGAGAAAGTGCCCCCAGAACCAAGTCAAAGTTGTCCATGAAAGATGCATAATATCACTGTAATCATAGTTATACAAGTCCACCTAGATTAAGGACGATAAAACATATCTGGTTTCCTTATGGGAGGGATGTCAAAGTCACATTGCAATAGCATCTATGGGTTGGGAGATGTTGCAAAAATCTTTGGAAGATACAGCTACTCAGTTTAATAAATGGTTGTTGATGAAACATTTTGATTTTTACAAATGAAAATCAGAAGATCAGTGGTTTTCAAACAGCTGTAATATAGGAAATAATTGCATTGGGTGGGCCAAAAGTTCATTCATAGTTTTCCATAAGAAAAAAATGAATGGATCTTTTTTTGGCCACCCAAACATTTCTTCAGTAAACATTGTAATCCCCTTCTCCCCAATTCCCAGGAGGTGACTGGTTTTGTTGGGTGCATACTTTGATCATCTTTTCTGGTTGGTGATGCATAAGGTTTTCAAAAACCATGGTCAATAACAATATATCTGTTCGTAATTATCTTTCATTGGAAGAAGTCAGCCTGAAGTTAGCCCGAACTGTGTGTCCCGGCTCTCCGACTGATGACCTGAATGTTGTTGTGGCTGCTTCTCAGTCACTAAGTTATGTCTGACCCCATGGACTGCAGCACACCAGCTTCTCTGCCCTTCAGTATCTCCTGGAGTTTGCTCAAACTCGTATTCACTGAGTTGGTGATGCTGTCTAACCATCTGAATTACCTGAATTCAGTTCAGTCTCTCAGTTGTGTCTGACTCTTTGCAACCCCATGAATCGCAGCACGCCGGGATTCCCTGTCTATCACCAACTCCCGGAGTTCACACAAACTCATGTCCATTGAGTCGGTGATGCCATCCAGCCATCTCATCCTCTGTCGTCCCCTTCTCCTCCTGCCCCCAATGCCTCCCAGCATCAGAGTCTTTTCCAATGAGTCAACTCTTCGTATGAGGTGGCCCAAGTATTGGTTTCAGCTTTAGCATCAGTCCTTCCAAAGAATACCCAGAATTGACCTCCTTTAGAATGGACTGGTTGATCTCCTCGCAGTCCAAGGGACTCCTCTCCAACACCACAGTTCAAAGCATCAATTCTTCAGAACTCAGCTTTCTTCACAGTCCAACTCTCACATCCATACATGACCACTGGAAAAACCATAGCCTTGACTAGATGGACCTTTGTCATCAAAGTAATGTCTCTGCATTTGAATACACTATCTTGGTTGGTCATAACTTTCCTTCTAAGGAGTAAGCGCCTTTTAATTTCATGGCTGCAGTCACCATCTGCAGTGATTTTGGAGCCCAAAAAAATAAAGTCTGACACTGTGTGCACTGTTTCCCCATCTATTTCCCATGAAGTGATGGGACCAGATGCCATGATCTTCGTTTTCTGAATGTTGAGCTTTAAGCCCACTTTTTCACTCTCCTCTTTCACTTTCATCAAGAGGCTTTTTAGTTCCTCTTCACTTTCTGCCATAAGGGTGGTATCATTTGCATATCTGAGGTTATTGATATTTCTCCTGACAATCTTGGTTCCAGCCTGTGCTTCTTCCAGTCCTGTGTTTCTCATGATGTACTCTGCATAGAAGTTAAATAAGCAGGGTGACAATATACAGCCTTGTCATACTCCTTTTCCTATTTGGAACCAGTCTGTTGTTCCATGTCCAGTTCTAACTGTTGCTTCCTGACCTGCATACAGATTTCTCAAGAGGCAGGTCAGGTGGTCTGGTATTCCCATCTCTTTCAGAATTTTCCACAGTTTATTGTGATCCACACAGTCAAAGGCTTTGGCATAGTCAATAAAGCAGAAACAGATGTTTTTCTGGAACTCTCTTGCTTTTTCCGTGATCCAGCTACGAAGGGTGTAGCTCAGTGATATAAGCATTTGATGACTGCCTTTCTCTCATTTCCCCCATCCCCACCCCTTGCTGGTGATTCTGAGCATGAATAATCGACTTCATTATGCTGGGTTAGGAGGATGCTCTTCCACAGAAAATTACCCACAGCAAATAAAAACAATTCCATATGGCAGCCCCATTCACTGCAAGACTAGTTAAACCTTGACAGCACAGTTTGTGCTCATGTGTCATCTTTCTTGTTGCCTTGGCTATTTGCCAGCATGTGGTATTCTGTGTCCCTTGGTGACAAATTCAACCCAGAAAATTCCTTGCAGGGTTCTTTTTATCTCTAGATTTCTAGTAGTTCTTTCTCTTTTGTCCTCAGGACAGATTCTAAACCTCAAATTGACTTCTCCTGGAAATCATTCAGTGTCCAGTAAATATTTATTAAACACCTCCAGTGTGATGTGCCATATGTAAAACTCCAGAAACGCTATACTTCTGTAAAAGATGATGCTTTGACTCATTATCCAGTGGGTTGTATCTTCAATGATTTTTTTTTTTTTCTATCTGTGAATATGAGTTGTTCTAGAATAATGCCCTGTTTGCATATCCTTACAGCTTGGAGAACAAAACCTATAGTCTGTCACCAGTCTGCCTTGTAAATATCTCATCTCCTGCTTCCTCTCTGTTTGTCTCCTCTCAAGTCCTCCCTCACACTCTGTCCACACTGCTTTAAATATCCTGCCTTATCATCTACTCTTCCAACTCTATGCATTTACTTCCTTCTATCCTGTACTACCTGGAATGCAAGTTTCCATCTTTCAAGATTCCACTCAAGCCACATCTCCTTCACAAGCTTTGTCTCTTCTTTTTTAGTTCATCTACCTCCCAGTTAGAATGATTCATCCCTTACAATTCTTTTGAGTTTGATTTTTCACATAAACTGCAGTTGCCTCAATCTGTTTTGTATGACAGTCATCTGTTTACACTTCTTTTTTTAAATTGAAGTATAGGTGATGTACCATATTATATAACTCACGTGTACTCTGTAGTGATTCACACTTTTTGAAGGTTTTATCCCATTTATGCATGCGTGGTGTTAAGTCACTTATGTTGTGTCTGACTTCTCGTGACCTTGTAGCCCACCAGGCCCCTCTGTCAATGGAATTTTCCAGGCAAAAATACTGAAGTGGGTTGCCATACCCTCCTCCAGGGGATCTTCCCAACCCAGGGATCAAACCCATGTCTCCTGTAGCTCCTACATGGCAGGCAGATTCTTTACTGCTGAGCCACTGAGGAAGCCCCATATTCCATTTATAGTTTTTATAAAATATTGGCTATAATCCCCATGTTGTACAATAGACCCTGGCAGCTTATTTTATACATCCTAGTTTTATATCTCTTAATCCCCTCTGCCTACAGTATTCCTTCCCCCTTCCCTCTCCCTATTGGTAACCATGAGTTTGTTCTCTGTGTTCTGCTTCTTTTTCATTACATTTCTTTATCAAAGAGGAAAGAGTGACTTTATCTAGCTATATACTCTGGATAGGCTCCTTAGCTTCTCTTCCCTCCTTTATAAAAGGAAAGTTTTTAACACTCGCCTTAGAGCTATGAATTCATTTCTTTCCCTTTTCTCACGCTGCTCTGGCTGGTGAGTTTGGACTAAAGGGCCATGTGGCATTTCTAGTCTTGAGCATTGAATTGGTGAAGTGAGATGCTCTCAAACTCCCCTTCCCTCTGCAAGGCCAAGCAGTGGCGTTCCTGAGAGTGCCTGCTCTTCTGCCTGATTTCCAGAGTAGCAGTCTCCAGCTGACTATTATGGATGTACAGCAAGAGTAAGAAGTAAACCTCTTCTTATAGCCTCTGACATTTGAGGGTGCCTGTTACTGCAGCACAGCCAGGACTATCCTGACTGGTGCAGAGGGTTATGATGAGAATTAAATACAATAAGGTAAGAATAATGCTTGCTGGTACTTGGCAGACTGGAAGTGCTCAGTCATCATTTGTAAAGCACAGAGTGAGGAAGAGAGGATGTCGATTCTAAATGGTCTATGTACAGCCATCCTGTTTCAGTGTTACATTTTGATGTGTCTGAAAGATCCCACAAATAAAGGAGCTTTATTAAGTTAGCTCTGTGGCACTTGCTTCACCCTAATATTAATTTCCTAGTATGAAGTTAAGTCTTCCAGCCTGGCTTAAACTAATAGAGCATCAATATCAGTACTTTATTAAGTGATCTTGATCTTAAGAAAGATTGACATATATACACTACTGATACTGCGTATAACATAGATAACTAATGAAAGCCTATGTATATTTCAGGGAACCCTACTCAGTGCTCTGTGGTGACCCAGATGGGAAGGAAATTGAAAAAAGAGGCAACACACACACACACACACACACATATATATGTATACATATAGCTGACTCATTTTGCTATACAGTGGCAACTAGCATGACATTGTAAAGCAACAATACTCCAATAGACATTAATTTGAATTAAAAAAAAAAGAACTCTATGGTGCCCTTAAGAAGAGGGGCTGTTTCCTTCTGGCACCTTGGGAGCAGATGGACTGTACACAGAGTGTACCACCAGGGACTCGGTCTCAGCAGTAGGGGCTCCTTGGTGTAGTGGCTGCAGGAAGTGGTTTTAGAGTCAGAGAGACCTGTGTTCAAAATTGACTCCACTGCCTTCTGGCTCCATGAACCTAGGGAAACTGATTAACCCCTTGACACTCTAGTTTCCCTTGCATAAAATGGAAAGAGCAGTAGTGCCTACCTCAGAGAATTGTTGTGAGAATTCAATGAGATAACACATATAAAACACTTGGCTAAGTGCCTGGTGTGGAGTAAGCTCCCAATAAATGGTAGCTATTATTATTACAGCAAGATGCAGCTCAACTACATTTTCTGCCAAATACTCTACACAACCCAATGAACTGTGAAGTTTCTATTATAACAGGAAGGAGAAAGAAGGAAAGTTAACAGAGACCTTTGATGTTGGTGTAGCAAAGGGTAGATCAGTCTTCTGTCGTCTGCTTCCCACGCATTAGCTTCCCCTTACAGAGTGGCTGTGGGGAGGGGAGCACAGGAAATGTGGCCTTGAACCATGCCTAAGAACTCCATCTATATCTACAGGATCAGCAAAACAACAATAATAATTCTTATTTCTAGTTTCCTGGTCTTTGGGCTGCTTAAGGATTCTCTGGGAGGAAAGAGATGAGTAAATAAACAGCGATAATAACTTTAAAATTGGTCTTTCCAAAACAATGTTAATCGTGAATGGAAATCACGACAATAGAAAGCTAAACGTGTTTTTCTTATCTTTTTTTAAAAATGTATTTATGTTTGACTGTGCTGGGTCTTCTTTGCTGCGCAGGCTTCCTCTAGTTGTGGCGAGTGGGGGCTACTCTCTGGTTGCGATGGGCAGGCTTCTCATTGCAATGGGAAATCTCTGCAATTGCCAAAACAAGGCTTCCCTTGTTGGGGAACATGGGCTGTAGAGCACAGGCTCAGTAGTTGGAGCACGTGGCCTTAGTTGCCACTCGGCCTCTGGGTCTTCCAAACCAGGGGTCGTACCCATGTCCGCAGCAGCTGTCAGGCAGATTCTTAGCCACGGGGCCTCCAGGGAAGTTCTGGTTTTCATATGAATGTAAATGAACGGTTCTCTTTCAAAGAAGAGTTTCTCTGAATGTTACAGTTTTCCTTTCCTCTGGTGACCGGGAGGAGTTTCCTTCACTCTCAAAGGATGAAGAAGAGACTCATCATTTCTCAGGACCTCTCTGATGGCTCAATGTTCTCTTGGAAGACTCAGTTATACCTAAATCTGTGTCCTCCCAAATGGCAATTTCTAGAACCTCAAACAGTTAGAATCAGACATGAAACAATAGACTGGTTCCAAATTGGGAAAGGAGTACGTCAGACTGTATATTATCACCCTGCTTATTTAACTTATATGCAGAGTACATCATGCGAAATGCCAGGCTGGATGAAGCACAAGCTGGAATCAAGATTGCTAGGAGAAATATCAATAACCTCAGATACACAGATGGCACCACCCTAATGGCAGAAATGCTCTGATGCTGGGAGGGATTGGGGACAGGAGAAGAAGGGGACGACAGAGGATGAGATGGCTAGATGGCATCACCAACTCGATGGACATGAGTTTTGGTGAATTCCGGGACTTGGTGATGAACAGGGAGGCCTGGTGTGCTGCAATTCTTGGGGTCGCAAAGAGTCGGACACGACTGAGCAACTGAAGTGAACTGAATGGCAGAAAGTGAAGAGGAACTACAGAGCCTCTTGATGAATGTGAAAGAGAGTACAAAAGCTGGCCTAAAACTCAACATTCAGAAAACTAAGATCATGGCATCCAGTCCCATCATTTCATGGCTAATAGATGGGGAAATAATGGAAATAGTGATAGACTTTATTTTCTTGGGCTCCAAAATCACTGCAGATGGTGGCTGCTGGCATGAAATTAAAAGACACTTGCTTCTTAGAAGAAAAGCTATGACCAACCTAGACAGTATATTAAAAAGCAGAGACATTACTTTGCCAACAAAGGCCTGTCCAACAAAGGAACTCAAATAAAGTTCGGGCTTTTTAGGTGGCACTAATGGTAAAGATTCTGCCTGCCAATGCAGGGGATGCAAGAGATGAAGATTCAATCCCTGGGTTGGGAAGATCCCCTGGAGTAGGAAATGGTAACCCACTATAGTACTCTTGCATGAAAGATTCCATGGACAGAGGAGCCCTGGCAGGCTACAGTCCATGGGACTGCAGAGAGTCAGATGTGACTAAAGGCCTCAGGAGCAGCAGCAGCAAATAAAATTCTTTGTTCTTTGCCTAACAATCTTGATACTGATTGTTATTTAACAGGAGACAGACAAGGTGAGGGATACAGGCAGCCTCTTGGCGCTGAGAGCAGTCCTTGGTTGAAAGCAATAGGAAGCAGGGGCATCAGCCCTGCAGTGGCAAAGACCTGAATTCAGCCAACAACCTGAATGACCTTGGAAGTGGCTTCATTCCCAGAGCCTCGGGAATGGAACATGACCCAGCTAATGCCTTGATTTCAGCCCCATAAAAGCTTGAGCAGGGTTCTCAACCATACTGTGCCTGGTATGGTTATCAGCTCCTAAATGTGTGATGATTTGTTATGCAGAACTAACACGAGGAAAGTGAGTTACTTTATTTGTATATTAAATGAAAAACTGACCCCAGAAAGCCGAAGAAATTAGGGATGATTTGGATAAATGATAGGAGCTTCCCTGGTGGTTCAGATGGTAAAGAATCTGCCTCTAATACCAGAGACATGGGTTCAATCCCTGGATCAGAAAAATCCCCTGGAGGAGGGCATGGCTACCCACTCCAGTATCCTAGCCTGGAGAATTTCATGGATAGAGGAGCCTGAGTAAATGATGACTCTCACTTGGAAATACTGAAAAACAGGTTCACAGAATATAAAACAAAATGTAACTATGAGTATCTTTAAGGGATGGGATAGATTACAGGATAGGTTATTTCTTCTTTTTTTGCTTTTCTCTGCCTTAGAACTTTTCTAACTTTTACCATAAGACAAAAATAAAGGAAACAATTTCCAGAGAAACACAAGGCAGCTGTCAGACGACCAGAAACAGTAAAATGAGCAGGCGATCCCTTCTGCCCTCCCTGGCAGCTCAAAGCCTTTCTTCTCTTCAGACACACATTCGGATACCTGACCTCTGTGAACTCCTGGATGCCCAGAGCAAGCCGTTTTTATCACTGACTGATAAAACTTGGAGGTGATCAAACCTACTCCCTCTCTTTTTGTAGGTAAAGGAACTGGTTCTCAGGGAAACTAATTTATCCAAAGCCATGCAACTGATTGGTGGTAGAACTGGGGTAAGAATCCATGCTCCTCCCTCCCCATCCTGCCCTGTTTCCTCTTCACTCCAAAGTTGCCACGGGAACGTTTCCCTTTTAGACTGAAAGGAATCTCCAGCCTCAGCTGGGGTAAGATCCTCATTAGGGAGACAAGGAAATAGAGACACAAAATTGGTGTAATGTTGTCACCAAGATCACTTGCCAAAGAGTGGGAGCCACAGGATTGGAATTCCAGTTTCACTCTCTTCCCAATGGTTTTCTATTGATCATTTCAAATGTAGTTCTCTCCAGTCTATTTGAAAGTTGGTGGCATGGAGAAACTTGTTTTTTTTCACCTGGTGCTCGTGGCAGGGAAATAAACATATTTGTCATTTGCTTTCTGCTTTAACCTGGGAGCAGAGTTACAGCTCCCACACATTAGCGCCTCCCTGCCCCTCTGTGCTGCTTAAGAGGGCTGTTTGCAGAATGCGCCTGAATGTGATATCAAGGGTCACATGTTACTAGGGGTGAGCCTGGGTCTTTGGAGAGATGCTTCCTGGGGTCCTTTTTCTCCTGTGGCAACAGAGGGAAGGGAAACTGAGCAGGTCCGGCTCAGCTGTCTCTGCAAACTCAGTCCCACAATAGAACACATAGGAGAGTAATGACATACAGGGGCTCCCCTGGTGGCTCAGGTGGTAAAGAATCAGCCTGCAATGAGGGAGACCCAGGTTCAGTCCCTGGGTTGGGAAGATCCCCTGGAGAAGGAAATGGCAACCCACTTACACTTACTTATTTAATGGCCTATATGGGAAAAGATCTAAAAAAGAAAGGACATACATATATGCATAACCGAATCACTTTGCTGTACACTTGAAACCAACACAACATTGAATATCAACTATACTTCACTTAAAAAAGAAAAAAGAAAACGTATGGAGTGAAAAGCCCCACGAAGTACTCGGTTGGCCAGAAAGTTCTTTCAGCATGGAGAAACCCAAACGAAATGTTTGGCCAGCCCAGTATTTAGGGCCCAATCTAGGCATTCCCTGTGCTTGTCACCAGGCACTCATCTTTTCCTCTGCTTCCTTCTGGTTAGACCTTTCTTTCCGTGCTGTCACCAAACCAAGCTTGGGTCCCATTGCCCCTCACAAGGCAGGAAGACAAGGGGACGACAGAGGATGAGATGGTTGGATGGCATCACCGACTCGAGGGACATGAGTTTGAGCAAGCTCCGGGAGGTGGTAAAGGACAGGGAGGCCTGGAGCGCTGCAGTCCATGGGGTCACAGAGTCGGACACGACTGAGCGACTGAACTGAACTGCTCTAGTAGTTCAGGTCTGAACTGAACTGAAGCTCTGCTACAGTAGAGCAGTTCTGAACTGCTCTAGAACTGCTCTGAACTGTTCTAGTAAAGCTAGTCTACTGACACCTGGTGGTGGGGAAGGGAAGTGCAACATTTATTGCAGGATGCCAGGCAAGGGACTTCCCAATGTTGAATGTACTCCCAATACAGGGCGCCTGGGTTCAATCCCTGGTCAGGGAGCTAGATCCCAAGTGCTGCAACTAATACCCAGAACAGCCAAATAAATAAATAACTATTTAGCTTCCCCAGTGGCTCAGCAGGTAAAGAATCCCCGTGCAAAGCAGGAGACAGGAGATCTGGGTTCGATCCTTGGGTCAAGAAGATCCCTTGGAGAAGGAAATTCTAACCCACTCCAGTATTAAAAATTCCATGGACAGAGGAGCCTGGCGGGCTACAGTCCAAAGGGTCGCAAAGAATCAGACGCAAACGACCAAAACACACAAACAGTCCAGGGTAGCTAGTGCTCAGAACACCCAAACTCCCCAGTGGGTTTAAGCAAGGCCTTTTTAAATGCCAGGTGAGGGAAGTGGGGGGTGCTACAAGGTATCTGATCAGCTTGTGCTCAATTCTCTGATTGGTTTATGGTGAGGTAACAGGGTGGTGTCACAGAGGTTATCAATCCTTAGGCACTAGTAGGTACTGGGGCTATGTGCTCAGTTCAGTTCAGTCACTCAGTCATGTCTGACTCTTTGTGACCCCATAGACTGCAGCATGCCAGGCCTCCCTGTCCATCCTGGAGCTTGCTCAAACTCATGTCCTTTGAGTCGGTGATGCCAACGTGCTCAGAGTCATCAGGTTGTTAATTCATCCATTTTGTAAGGGTTTTAGCCTCTGTAAAACAACTCAGGGAATAGGCATCAGATCCTATTATCTGGATACTTCAGAGAAGAACTACAGCAGAGGATATGAGGGAGGGGCCTGTCCTGGGAAGACCCCTGGGGTCCTGCTGGGTTACACAGTGTTACTGGACAGGATTTGCTCCAACCTGGCATTATTTGTGCAGATGCACTCAAGGTATTAGGTGAAGTGGGGAAGGCCAGTAAGAGGTTTTATGAGATTTCAGGCAAGAATTGTATACAGTAGAATGGCCTGGAGGAAAGGGAAGAGAACAAATATTTGCTGATATCCCTGCACCTCATGCACTGCGATAGGTCCTTTAGCATACAACAGAATTACAGCAATTAAGTTGTACTGACAGTTTATTGAGTTCCACTGAATGAAGTTCACAACTGGGTTCATTAAGGCCAAAGGATGGTATATCGGAATTACATGGAATAGAGAAAATGCCTGTTGTCAGTAAAGACAGGGATTAGAAATGGCATTGCCTCCACGAGATCTGAATGCAGTGCAAACTCTCTTACCTGGCATAGGCCAGCGCTGGGGAGTTCCAGCCAACTGCATATTCTTGTTGATGGAAAAGGCTCACTTCCAAATGTTCTCTAGGTTTGCATTCACTGGTTCCAGTTTAATCAGTGCTGAAGATGATGTGGAAATCCACTCTCTTCTTGCCTGGTGTGTGGGAAGAGCAATTGAATCACTGCTTTCCCCTGAAGCAGACTTGAGCTGATTGGCTTGGAGTAGCCCTAACACCATCTTCTCCTGAGTGGAAGCTTGTCTGGCTGAGAGGTATTTGCTGTTTGCAGAACTTCAGTTGTTTCCAAACAAGGCTGATTATAATACATCCTGAGGCTGGAGAGGCTATGAGCTCATGCTGGGGCGGGGGAGGGGGGTCAGGGACACTTCACCGCTTCTGTATTTCTTGGGATGACTCCAATTTCTCAACACCTCCAATTTTGTCTTTCCCCATTCCTTCCTCCCTCCCTCTCCTGTTGCCGTCAGCCTGAACTTTTATTACTTTCTCTAATGAAACACACTCTATCTCACCTTGATGCGTTTGAAACAGCTGTTTCTTCTAGATGGAACAATTCTACCCTCCTCAACATCCTTCCTTCCACAAACCATCTGTGCTAAAACAGGATTCTTCCAGTCTCAGACTAAACCTCACTCCCTCAGGGAAGTCATTTCTGGCTCCTCCATCCTCTAAGATTGGGTGATATCCATTGCATCGTTCCTTCCCACTTCCAGGGATCTCTTCTAGATTGGACACTCTGGGAGAGGAGGGTCACGCCGCCCTGTTCAGCTTTGTATTCCCATTGACCAGAACAATGCCAAGCACACATTGAGGCTAGAGTAAGTATCTGCTAAGTGAACAGCTTTATCTGGTCTTCTTTTCTTCCTTTTAAAATTTTTTTTTATTGAAATCTAGTTGATTGACAATGTTGTGTTAGTTTCAGTTGTACAGCAAAATGATTCATATTATATATATGTGTGTGTGTATATATATATATATATATGCATGTGTGTGTGTGTGCCCTGCCAGGCTTCTCTGTCCATTGGATTCTCCAGATAAAAATAAAATAGAGTGGGTTCCATGTCCTCCTCCATGGGATCTTCTCAACTCAGGAATTGAACCTGTGTCTCCTGCATTGCAGGCAGATTCGATGAGCCACCAAGAAAGCAATATATATATATTTCAAAATTCTTTTCCATTCAGTTCAGTTCAGTCACGCAGTAGTGTCTGACTCTTTGCAACCCCATGAATCGCAGCACGCCAGGCCTCCCTGTCCATCACCAACTCCCGGAGTTCACTCAGACTCACGTCCATTGAGTCCATGATGCCATCCAGCCATCTCATCCTTGGTCGTCCCTTTCTCCTCCTGCCCCCAATCCCTCCCAGCATCAGGGTCTTTTCCAATGAGTCAGTTCTTCGCATGAGGTGGCCAAAGTACTGGAGCTTCAGCTTTAGCATTATTCCTTCCAAAGAAATCCCAGGGCTGATCTCCTTCAGATGGACTGGTTGGATCTCCTTGCAGTCCAAGGGACTCTCAAGAGTCTTCTCCAACACCACACTTCAAAAGCATCAATTCTTCGGTGCTCAGCCTTCTTCACAGTCCAACTCTCACATCCATACATGACCACAGGAAAAACCATAGCCTTGACTAGACGGACCTTAGTCGGCAAAGTAATGTGTCTGCTTTTGAATATACTATCTAGGTTGGTCATAACTTTTCTTCCAAGGAGTAAGCGCCTTTTAATTTCATGGCTGCAGTCACCATCTGCAGTGATTTTGGAGCCCAAAAAAACAAAGTCTGACACTGTTTCTACTGTTTCCCCATCTATTTCCCATGAAGTGATGGGGCCAGATGCCATGATCTTCGTTTTCTGAATGTTGAGCTTTAAGCCAACTTTTTCACTCTCCTCTTTCACTTTCAACAAGAGGCTTTTTAGCTCCTCCTCACTTTCTGCCATAAGGGTGGTGTCATCTGCATATCTGAGGTTATTGATATTTCTCCCAGCAATCTTGATTCCAGCTTGTGTTTCTTCCAGTCCAGCATTTCTCATGATGTAAGCATCTTTTAATTTCACGGCTGCAATCACCATCTGCAGTGATTTTGGAGCCCAAAAAAATAAAGTCAGCCACGTTTTCACTGTTTCCCCCATCTATTTGCCATAAAGTGATGGGACCAGATGCCATGGTCTTAGTTTTTAAAATGTTGAGCTTTAAGCCAACTTTTTCACTCTCTTTCACTTTCATCAAGAGGCTCTTTAGTTCGTCTTCACTTTCTGCCATAAGGATGGTGTCATCTGCATATCCGAGGTTACTGATGTTTTTCCTGGCAATCTTGATTCCAGCTTGTCTTTCTTCCAATCCAGCGTTTCTCATGATGTACTCTGCATATAAATTAGATAAGCAGGGTCATAATATACAGCCTTGATGTACTCTTTTTCCTAATAAAGTCAGCCACGTTTTCACTGTTTCCCCCATCTATTTGCCATAAAGTGATGGGACCAGATGCCATGGTCTTAGTTTTTAAAATGTTGAGCTTTAAGCCAACTTTTTCACTCTCTTTCACTTTCATCAAGAGGCTCTTTAGTTCGTCTTCACTTTCTGCCATAAGGATGGTGTCATCTGCATATCCGAGGTTACTGATGTTTTTCCTGGCAATCTTGATTCCAGCTTGTCTTTCTTCCAATCCAGCGTTTCTCATGATGTACTCTGCATATAAATTAGATAAGCAGGGTCATAATATACAGCCTTGATGTACTCTTTTTCCTATTTGGAACCAGCCTGTTGTTCCATGTCCAGTTCTAACTGTTGCTTCCTGACCCGTGTATAGGTTTCTCAAGAGGCAAGTCAGGTGGTCTGGTATTCCCATCTCTTTCAGAATTTTCCACAATTTATTGTGACCCACACAGTCAAAGGCTTTGGCATAGTCAATAAAGCAGAAATAGATGTTTTTCTGGAACTCTCTTGCTTTTTCCATGATCCAGCAGATGTTGGCAATTTGATCTCTGGTTCCTCTGCCTTTTCTAAAACCAACTTGAACATCTGGAAGTTCATGGTCCATGTATTGCTGAAGCCTGGCTTGGAGAATTTTGAGCATTACTTTACTAGCATGTGAGATGGGTGCAATTGTGTGGTAGTTTGGGTATTCTTTGGCATTGCCTTTCTTTGGGATTGGAATGAAAACTGACCTTTTCCAGTTCTGTAGCCACTGTTCAGTTTTCCAAATTTGCTGGCATATTGGCATAATGGTCTTTTTATATTCTTCTAAATGCTTTTTTGTATTTCTTAAATTTTTTGCAGTAAATATATGTTATTTTTAGATTCTGATAAGAACATTAATTCAAAGTTTAGCAATTAAAAAATGTTTGACAATGCATAATTCAGGTAAAATACATATGATAGTGTTATAAAAGGGAATCGGGAGAAAGAAGGACAGAGAAGAAAATGTCCTGACAAGATATAGAAACAGTGCAAAGAAATACCAAATGTAGTAGCAAAATTAAACCCTACATTTTAAACATGCAGAATACTACAGAAACTAGGCACTGATGTGTGTAGCACACACAAATCTCATCCAGAATGCAGTATTAAAGAATACTGGAATGGGAAGCCTTTCTAGAATACTGGAGTGGGTAGCCTTTCCCTTCTCCAGGGGATCTTCCCAACCCAGGGGTTGAACCCAGGTCTCCCACAATGCAGATGGATTCTTTACCAACTGAGTTATCAGGGAATCCCGTATAAAAACATAAAGACGTTCAACATCACTCATTATCAGAGAAATGCAAATCAAAACCACAATGAAGTACCATTTCACGCCAGTCAGGATGGCTATGATCCAAAAGTCTACAAGCAATAAATGCTGGAGAGGGTGTGGAGAAAAGGGAACCCTCTTACACTGTTGCTGGGAATGCAAACTAGTACAGCCACTATGGAGAACAGTGTGGAGATTCCTTAAAAAACTGCAAATAGAACTGCCTTATGACCCAGCAATCCCACTGCTGGGCATACACACCGAGGAAACCAGAACTGAAAGAGACACGTGTACCCCAGTGTTCACCGCAGTACTGTTTATAATAGCCAGGACATGGAAGCAAGCTAGATGTCCATCAGCAGAGGAACGGATGAGAAAGCTGTGGTACATATACACAATGGAGTATTACTCAGCCATTAAAAATAATACATTTGAATCAGTTCTAATGAGGTGGATGAAACTGAAGCCGATTATACAGAGTGAAGTAAGCCAGAAAGAAAAACACCAATACAGTATACTAATGTGTATATAAAGAATTTAGAAAGATGGTAACAATAACCCTGTATGCAAGACAGCAAAAGAGACACAGATGTATAGAACAGTCTTTTGGACTCTGTGGGAGAGGGAGAGGGTGGGATGATTGGGAGAATGGCATTGAAACATGTATAATATCATATAAGAAACGAATCGCCAGGCTAGGTTTGATGCAGGATGCAGGATGCTCGGGGTGGGTGCACTGGGATGACCCAGAGGGATGGTACAGCGAGGGAGGTGGGATAGGGTTTCAGGATGGAGAACACATGTACACCCGTGGCAGATTCATGTTGATGTATGGCAAAATCAATACAATATTGTAAAGTAATTAGCCTCCAATTAAAATAAATAAATTTAAATTAAAAAATAAAAAATAAAAGAATAAAGATGTGAAATGGTAAGAGATATATCAGATCATAGGACCAAACATGGAGATTCAAGGTACCACTGATGTTTCTAAAAACACAATCATAGATTGTGTTTCTAAAAACACAATCATAAGAAAAAGACAAAAGCAATCATCAGAGAGATAACATAGGCACACACCTTCCAGGTTTATGGATGATCTGATTTGTAATGCTAATAGATACACTGAATGACACCATCTAGGTACAATCTGATTAAGTTTTAGAATTTCAAGGAAAAATGTTTAAAATCCTACATGCAGCCAGGCAGAAAATGAAACATAACCAAAAAATGGTTTACCTGGGAAGATGAAAACATGATACGGGTCTCAAACTTTTCTTCCATACTGCCAGTTCCCGAGGAGGAAAGATTGTGACTCAGTGTTGTGCTGTGCTTAGTTGCTCAGTCACGTCCGATTCTTTGTGGCCCCATGGACTGTAGCCTGCCGAGCACATTTGTCCATGGGGGTTCTCCAGGCCAGAATACTGGAGTGGGTTGTCATGCCCTCCTCCAGGGGATCTTCCTGACCCAGGAATCAAACTGGGGTCTCCTGCATGGCAGTCGATTCTTTACTGACTGAGCTACCAGGGAATCCCTTATAACCCAAGAGTCACCACCAAATCTCCTGAAGCAATGATAAAATCATCCTCAGAAAAGAACAAGAGGAGGCTTCTGAGGAAGTCCACACTCACTGCATTATTAACAAAAACTTAATGCAACTAAATAAAATGAAAGTGCCTCAACACAATTTTTTTTAATTGTCTTAAGTCAATGGTTAAGGAGACAGTTCCATTAACATTAACAATAAGACAAGGAAGCCCACTGTTGTTTATTAATGTGCTGGATATTCTAATCTATCCAACAGATCATGAGAAATAAAGGAATAAGGAAATTCACTACTCTTTCCACAAGATATGATTACCTACTTAGAAAAAAATATGGGCTGGGAAAATGGAAATAATAAAAATGTTTTGAAGATAATCAGTTGCAAAATTAATACATTTACATCTCTCTATATGTTTAAAACAAAGGAATTAAAAGATACAAAACAGTTGATTTCCAGCAGCAATAACAACAACAAAATCCCCAGAACTCATAGACAAAACACACACACAACATATATGGTATGAAGCTTTTCTGACGCTCTATACTGACTCTGTGATGACCTAGAAGAGTGGGGTGGGCAGCGCGGGAGATCCACGAGGGAGGGGATATATGTATGCATACAGCCGATTCACTTTGTTGTACAGCAAAAACTAACACATTGTAAAGCAATTATACTCCAATAAATAAATAAGGAAATTTGTTTTTGTTGTTGTTGTTCAGTTGCTCAGTCATGTCCGACTGTCCGACTCTTTGTGATCCCATGGACTGCAGCATGCCAGGCTTCCCTGTCCTTCACTATCACCCGGAGTTTGCTCAAACTCATGTCTATTGAGTCAATGACGTCATCTAATCATCTCATTCTCTCTTGCCTGCTTCTCCTCCTGCCTTCAATCTTTCCCAGCATCAGGGTCTTTTCCAATGAGTTGGCTCTTTGCATCAGGTGGCCAAAGTATTGGAGCTTCAGCTTCAGCATCAGTCCTTCCAGTGAATATTCGGGGTTGATTCCCTTTAGGACTAACTGGTTTGATCTCCTTGCTGTGCAAGGCACTCTCAAGAATCATCTGCAGCACCACAGTTTGAAAGCATCAGTTCTTTGGCACTTAACCTTCTTTATGGTCCAACTCTCACATCCGTACATGCTACTGGAAAAACCATAGCTTTGACTAGATGGACCTTTGTTGGTAAAGTGTTGTTTCTGCTTTTTAATAGGCTGTCTATGTTTCCGTAGCTTTTCTTCCAAGGAGCAAGCATCTCTTAATTTCATGGCCACACTCACTGCCTGCAGTGATTTTGGAGCCCAAGAAAAGAAAGTCTGTCACTGTTTCCACTTTTTCCCTAACTAATTGCCATGAAGTGATGGGACTGGATGCCAAGACTTTGTTTTTTGAATGTTGAATTTTAAGCCAACTTTTTCATTCTCTTCTTTCACCTTCCTTCATCAAGAGGCTCTTTAGTTCCTCTGCTTTCTGCCATTAGGATGGTGTCATCTGCACATCTCAAGTATTGGTATTTCTCCCAGCGATCTTGATCCCAGCTTGTGATTCATCCAGCTTGGCATTTCACATGATGCAATCTGCATATAAGTTAAATAATCAGAGTGACAATAGACAGCCTTGATGTGCTCATTTCCCAATTTGGAACCAGTCCTTTGTTCCATATCCAGTTCTAACTGTTGCTTCTTGACCTGCAAACAGGTTTCTCAGGAGACAGGTAAGGTGGTCTGATATTCCCATCTCTTTAGGAATTTTCCAGTTTGCTGTGATCCCCACAGTCAAAGGCTTTAGTGTAGACAATAAAGCAGCAGGAGATGTTTTTCTGGAATTCCCTTGTTTTTTCTATGATCCAAACAGATGTTGGCAATTTGACCTCTGGTTCCTCTGCCTTTTCTAAATCCAGCTTGAACATCTGGAAGTTCTCAGTTCACAAACTATTCAAGCCTAACTTGAAGGATTTTGAGCATTACCTTGCTAGCATGTGATTTGAGCACAACTGTGTTTGAATATTCTTTGGCATTGCCCTTCTTTGGGATTTTTTTAGAATGTAGTAAAATTATTCTAAGTTTCATTTGAAAACATGAGGTGAGACTAACCAAGAGATTTTAGGGGATATAAGAGAGTTGTAAAATGAGAGGCACCCTGTCCTGCTAGATATTAAATTTCTATAAGATACTACATAAAATAGCAATAAGTTCCAGGACAATGAATTATCTATTTGTTATGGAAAAAGAGAAATCTCAGCCTGACAACACACACCAAAATAAACTCTAACCAGATTAAAATGTTAGGTGTAAATATATGAATAAAACCATAAAAAGGTACAAATTATATCTGAAAAGGAAGAAATTTGTAAGCAATGGAAGAATCACAAACACTCAACAAATTCAGTAATGATAACTTATTTAAAGTATCAACAAAATAAAAGAAAAAAAAACAAAATTAAAAATATAGCAGACAAATCTGTTATACTTAGTATATAAAACCCATTCAGAAATTAAAATTCAGTAGAAAAAAGGTTAAAGAGCATGAATGATTGGCTTATTTAGAGCAAAAGCTCAAATGACAAACAGATGAAAAAAGTTATCAGCTTTCTTTCTATGCAGATAAACACAAATGAAAAAATAAGCTGCTTTTTTTTTTTCTATCAAATAGAGAAGAACAGCTTTAAACTGGCACTGCCCAATGCTTATGAAGATTCAGTGACATGGTCAGCTGTATACACTGCTGGTGGCATGGTAAATCTGAACAAACTTTACAATGAACAAATTGAAAAGATGCCTCAAAAGACATAAAAATATTCAACCTGTCAATAACTCTTATAGAAATCTTCCTTAAGAAAATTCTTATGGACTTGTGCTTCAGAATATCCGACACAATATGTCAAGTGAAAGATGTCCAGTAAAGTTTACCTCTTGGGCACTCGGGGGACAAGGGTGAGATCCATCCAGCTGGTGAATTTGGGAGAAGACACAGGGTCTGAGGGGTCCTGCCTTCTCTACCCTCTCCCTCTGCATGGAATCTGACTCCCCACATAAGAAGGTGTCTACGGCTCTGTTCTCCCTCTGTCTCTCTAATATATGAAAGCAGTGTATAATATATACATATATATGTATGTACATAGTGGTCACATGTTGTGCTGAGAGCTGGACAGTAAAGAAGGCAGAATGCCAAGGAATTGATGCCTTCTACTGTGGTGCTGGAGAAGACGCCTGAAAGTCCCTTGGACCAGTCAATCTTAAGGGAGATCAACCTTGAATATTCACTGGAAGGACTAATGTTGAAACTGAAGTTCCAGTATTTTGGTTATTTGATTCGAACAGATGACTCATTGGAAAAGTCCCTGATGCTGGGAAAGATCAAGGGTAGAAGAAGAGGGCATCAGAGGATGAGATGGCTGGATGGCATCACCAACGCAATGAGCATGAGCTTGGGCAAACTCTGGGAGATGGTGAGGGACAGGGAGGCCTGGCATGCTGCAGTCCATGGGCTCACAAAGAGTCGGACATGACTGGGCAACTGCACAACAACAACTATATGTATATATAACTCAGCCCTAAAGAGAAGGAAATTTTGCCATTTGTGATAACATGAATGAAATTTCAGAACATCGTGCTCAGTGAAATAAGCCAGACTGAGGAAGACCAATATAGCATGACCTCCCTTACAAGTGAAATATTAAAAAAAGAAAAGTGAACTCTTAGAAAACTCATTAGTGGTTTCCAGAGGCTGAGGGGTGGGGGAAATGGGAAAGTATTGTCCCAAGGATCCAAACTTCCAGTTATGAGATGAATCAATGTTGGGGATCTCATGTACAGCGTGGAGACTGGACCTAACAAAACTTGAAAGCTGATAAGAGGGTAGTTCTTAAATGTCTCACCATTCACACAAAAATATCTGAAACTGTGCAAGGTGACGGATGTGTTAACTAAGATTATTGTGGGAAACAGTTCACAACATGTACATGGATCAAGCCTTGACTTTTACATCTTAAACATATACAGTGTCATAGGTCAACTGTATCTCAACAAAGCTTGAGACAACATTCTGGAATGTGGCATCAGGGAGTTCTTTGTGGTTTTACATCTCCCAAATTAGTACACAATCAGTCATTAAGTTGACAGATCCTTACTTGTCCTAACTTCTGTGTGTTTAATCTTCAACTGGCTCTGAGGGTGGGGACAAAATGGTACTATTTTTTAAGTTATTTATTATTTGGCTGTGTTGGGTCTTAGTGGCATCATGCAGGATCTTTTTAATGGGGTGCAGAGACTCGAGTTGCGGCACCCGGGCTCAGTAGTTGTGGCACACCGGCTCTGGAGCACAGCGGCTTCAGTAGTTGAGATGCACAGGCTGAGTTGCTCCAGGGCATGTGGGATCTCAGTTCTCCAATCAGGGATCGAACCCATGTCTCCTGCATTGCCAGGTGATTCTTAACCGCTGGGCCACCAGGGAAGTCCTGAGAGGGTACTATTTATTAACCCCCCTCCCAAACCTCAGTTTGGTGTTATTTACAACCACACACCAAAGAGAGAACAAAGATACAGCAAGTGAGAAAGCTGGTGAACTCAATGTTAGTTTCTCTATAGGATGGACTATCATACAGACTCTAAAAGCAGTACATAATATGCACAGAATGGAATATTACTCATCCATACAAAAGAATGAAATAATACTATTGGCAGCAACATGGATGGGCCTAGAGATCATCATACTAAAGTGAAGTCAAACATACAAAGATAAACAGCACATGACGTCACTTTAATGTGGAATCTAAAAAAAATATGATTTGAATGAACTTGTATACAGAACAGAATGAGACCCACAGACATAGAAAACAAATTTATGGTTACCAAAGCAGGAACGAGAGGAGGGATAAATTTCAAATTAGGGATTAACATATATACACTGGAGAAGGGAATGGCTACTCACTCCAGTGTTTTTGCCTGAAGAATTCCATGACAAAGGAGCCTGGTGGACTATAGTCCATAGAGTCTGAAAGCATCAGATGCTTTCACTTTTTTCATATGTAAAATAGATAACTAACATATATCTACTATATAGCACACGGAATTATACTCATTATTTTGTAATACTATATAAGGGAAAGGAATCTGAAAAAGGATAGACACACACACACACAATTGCTTTGCTATATACCTGAAACTTACATAACATTGTAAATCAACTATACTTCAATAAAAAATAAATAAAAGTGGTACATAAAAGAAAATGGCACTATCTAAGATCAAATGCAAGAAAGCACATAACAAAAATAGTGCATAAATAAATATATCTACAAATTGTGATACCTGGAGGAAAAAAAGACTAGAATAAAGTACTTTAAAATGACACCATTTATCTCTGGGTGCCAGGGCTATGGGGCATTCTTATTTTCTCCTTTCTGTTTTTCAGGCATTATATAAATTCCTGACACTATGTTTGTACTGCTTTTATAATCAGAAAAAAATTCATGTTATTTGTGATAAAAGAGGATCTTAGAGGTCAGAGTGACTTTGCACTCTTTGTCCTCTGCTCATCAGGAGGAATAAACTCTTTGATTTTGGCCCAGAGCACTTTGAACAGATGAATATAAACCCACTACAGGTGTATTCTGAGAAAATTCAGCACAACTGCTCTCAGTCAGGGCATCTGACAACCTTCAGACCTTCTGTCCCTCGGTGGGGTCAGTGCATCCATCCATCCACCGACACGTGCCAGGAGCGATGGACGAACAGGGGCCCTGTGTGCGGCACTGTGCTCAGTGTCACGTGTGTGGCCTTCAGAAGTTTGACTGTCACCCCAGAGAAGTGCTCCATGGCAGAAAGGCAGACATGCAGACAAAACTAGCAGTGTGATATAACGGATGCTACGTGGGAGGCAGGAACACTGTGGGGGACACGGAGGAAACAACATCGATCTCGCTGGGATATTTGCTAGAGGAAATAACATTTGACTTGGGTCTTCAAGAATGAAGAAGCAGTGGAGAGGCTAGGTGGGCAGGGTATCTCAGGCTCAGCAACAGGAAAGAGAGAAAGAGGGAGAAAGACAGAGTGAGGTTATGTCACCACTGGTATCCTAACAATTGTAAAGTGCATAGGAGGAGCTAGGGTTCTTCGGTTCTACATCAATAAGAACTGACTATAACTAACCAGGGGAGAAAGGGAGCTTGCTGGGAAAATGCAGGGTGGCTTCAAGAATCACCAAGCTTAAAAAAATTACGATGAGAAAGGGCAGCTCCAAGAATCTTTAGAAACTAGACTGGTCTCCTCTGGAAGCTGCAACAGGATCAGTCGTGGTGAATCTACTCTTTTACTCAAGACTTGATTCCAGAGAGGAAGCATTTGAAGGGTGTAGGATAAGTAACAGAGGCACCCCTTGCTCCTGAGGTTTTTTTTCCTTAATTGAAGTATAATTGACTTTCAATTTTGTTAGTTTCTGATGTACAGCAAAGTGATTCAGATATATATGTGTGTGTGTGTGTGTGTGTGTGTGTGTGTTAGTCATTCAGTCATGTCCAACTCTTTGTGACCCTATGGACTGTAGCCTGCCAGGCTCCTCTGTCCATTGAATTCTCCAGGCTAGGATACTGGAGTGGGTTGCCATTCCCTTCTCCAGGGGATCTTCACAATCCAGGGATTGAACCCAGTCTCCTGCATTACAGGCAGATTCTTTACCAACTGAGCTACCAGGGAAGCCCATATGTATGTGTGTGTGTGTGTGTGTGTGTGTGTGTATAAATTATGGTTTATTCCATTAAGGTTTATTACAGGAGATTGAATATAGTTCCTCATGCTATATAGTAGGATTTTATTGTTTATTTTATATATAATAGTTTTATATATATGTAAAGTTATATATATATATAGCATTTTACATATATATAAAGTTTTATATATATATATAGTGTTTTATATATAGTAGTTATATCTGCTAATCCCAAACTCCTGATTTATCCCTTCCCTCTTCCCCTTTGGTAACCATAAGTTTGTTTTCTATGTCTATGAGTCTGTTTCTGTTTCATAAATAAGCTCACCTGTGTCATAGTTTAGATTTCACTTCTGGAGTTTTCATGACAAGTCACATAGTTTAAAGCAATATAATGCCAGTGAGCGTTTGTACTCAGTCACTTCCGTTGTGTCTGACTCTGTGACCCTGTGGACCATAGCCCGCCAGGCTTCTCTGTCCATGGGATTCTACAGGCAAGAATACTAGAGTGGGTTGCCAGGTGCTCGTCCAGGGGATCTTCCTGACCCAGGAATCGAACCCTCATCTCTTACGTCCCCTACGTTGGCAGGCAGGTTCTTTACCACTAGCACCACCTGGGAAGCCTCAATATAATGCCCAGGCACTTGATAAACTTTGTCTTCTTTCCTTCCTTACAGCACCCAAATTGTGGTAAGACCAACACAGAAGATTTCACTGGGGTGCACAAAAGGGAGCTGACAATAAGAAAGCACACACCGTTTATGTGCCATTTGTCTGAAATGACGTCAACTAGCTGATCCCTTTTCCTGAGACTTCCAGCACGCTTTCCATCCCTGGGCAGAAAGTGGCCCCACACAGAAAGCTCAGCCTTGCTCTTTAAGCTGCCAGGAACATGACTCCAAGCTAAAGCCCAAAATAATTCCATTAGTCACATTCCAAAGAGCTAAGCAGAAACAAAAAGAAATCAAAATTAACTTCAATACCTATAGTGACAGCAGCAATTAAGGTGACAAGATTATGGGAATCATTGCCATCACCGGAGATCTTTGCCTGAGGGGGAAAAATAACTGGGAGTATAGAAGGGCTGAGAAGCAGAGGAACTTTAGCTGTGAATGATGAAACCCACTATTCACAGCATACGGACCACCAGCCCTGGGGAGATTCAAAAGAGGCATTTCTTCACATCATCAGGATGCATTCTGTACCCACCATTTGCCAAGATTTTTAAGTTATTTCCTCTGTTTCTCATGACAACTCTACAAGAGGTTTTATTGTTCCTGTCTTACAGATGAATAAACAGAGTCATAGAAAGTTCCAGTAAATTACCCAAGTTCATGTTGACGGAAAGGAAGAAAACCAAGACTGAAATCAAGGTCTTCCTCAACAGAGATCCACCCCATGACTATCCCACCACGCTGTCACTTTAGATAATCAGATAACATCAATCTTATTCCCCAGCCTTTTTTTTTTAATTGAGTTGTACCAGATGTTAGTTGCAGCTTATGGGATCTAGTTCCTTGACCAGGGATCGAACCCAGGCCCCCTGCATTGGGAGCATGGAGTCTAAGCCCCCGGACCACCAGAAGGTTCCCTAGGCTTCTTCCAGATCTGTGCTCCACATGCCAGGAAACACACCAAGGCTGTTGGATGGAATTGGAACGCTGCATGAGTTGCCCATTTGTTTCTCTTTCTGCTTTCTGGTTTGTGCCACTGCAAGAGATGGCTAAAGAAATCCAGTGCAATTATGCAAAACAGACCCAAGTGCTAGAGAACATCCTGCTCTGAAATCCCAGGAAAGGTAAATTACATCTTGCTGTGCAGAGTGACAAAAACAATCATTAAAGTCCGCAGGCCTGGCCAGAGGGAGTTCAAGCAGCCCCGAGAAGCTCTTTGTGGTTCTGCCATCTGGTCCCCTCTCCCCAGAATGGTGCCCTTCTGGGTGTTTTATATATCCTTATTGATCCCCTCCATGGAGGCCTAGGGTAGTGGAGAAAGCAAGCTGGCCTGGAGAAAACTTGCTTTTATCAGAATAATAATGAGTGAGTGGCTTTTCCAGGCTAATTATATCGCTCAGGCCAATTTGGGGGCAACTGTGAAGGCTTTTAGAGCAAGGAAGCAGGGATCATTACCAAGTCTTCTCTGTGTATGGAGGAGGGCAAATAAATAATAAATGACAATAATAATAACACCCATCACTAAAATGTGGTGTGTTTTACAGTCTGCAATACCTCCGACCAAACGCATTTTGATTTCTAAGCCAGCAGCCTTGTTTTCTGCAGTCTCGAGAGAAACTCAGAGGAGGCAGAGACTCAGAACTGGTTTTAGTAACTTGGAAAATTGTATTAGATTCATGTCAAGAGGCTCCTCTGGTGAGATCAATGTAATAGCGCAATCCTGTCTTAATGGAACTCACTATGGCTTGCGTCTGTGTCTGTTGCAGAAAGCCTTGTGCCCATGTCTGTGGCAGCGAGGCATTGAACTCCTTTTTTTCAGAACCCTTTAAAAAATGATGTCCATGGCAAATAGCTCCCCAGACCATTGCCCACTAGCCAGATGCTGAACAGTCCAAGTCATCTGTACACAGAACTCGGAGGCACAAAAGCTTTGATAAGAAAGATGTGGTAGATTAGCAGGGACATTCAAAGACGTACCTAAAACACAGATAAAACGAGAGGCAAATGAGTAAACACTGGAACGTTAAAGCCATTCTGTCTTAAGAATCAACCCCCTGGTGAAGAAGAGAATAGAGATTTATCAAGTTGTTGCTTATTCATTCATTCAGTCCATCATGTATTTACTCAACCACTACATACTGAGACCCTACTGTGTTCCAGGCACTGTTCAAGGTGCTTGGGGATATCAATTAGCAACAATAAAAAGATAAAGGAGTTTCAACAGATATGCGCAGGGAGAGGGTGCAATAAAAGGATAATAATAAGCCAATTATACAGTATGTTTGAAGGTGGTAAGTGCAGTGCAAAACAAAAAGGAAAGCAAGTGAGGGGAGGTTGGGGGTGTCATGAGGAGGAATGCTGAGATTTTAAATAGGATGGTCTCACAGAAAAGGAATCTTTGAGCAAAAGACTCAGTGGAATTAGATGGCCGATCTGTATAGCAATGGGAGAGTCTTATGATGGAAGTGTGCTTGGCTTGATTAAACAGAAACAGAGAATACAGTGGGATCAGAGAGGTTATGGGGGTAGAGAGTGGATCATATATGATCTTGTAGGCCATTTTAAAGGCTTCCCTGGTGGATCAGTGGTAAAGAATTCTTGCCTGGGAAGTCCCACGGACAGAAGAGCCAGGTAGGCTCCATCATATCATCATCTTCAACAAAACATCATCATTGCCACCACCATCACCATCACCACCATCACCATCACCACCATCACCATTATCACCATTGTCACCACACCACCACCACCACCACCATCATCATTTCACTACCATCATCACCAACATCACCACCACCACCATCAACATCTTCACCAATCATCATCATGCCATTCTCATTTCATAGATGAAAACAAGGAGACTCTCAGAGAGGAGAAGTAACTTCCCAAAGTCAAGGTCACCCTAGCGAGAAGGTACAGAGCCAGGATCCTACTAGGAAATCGCTGAACTGATGATTAAAGGGATTTTCTGTCCCCAGGTATCTTCCCTGTAGAAGCTTTTGCTGGATTCAACATTTCCCTCTTAGTTCTTTCCCCATTAACAGTAGGTTCCTCCAGGGTAGGGCTTCCCTGGTAGCTCAGACGGTAAAGCGTCTGCCTGCAATGCGGGAGACCCAGGTTCGATTCCTGGGTCGGGAAGATCCCCTGGAGAAGGAAATGGCAATCCACTCCAGCCCTCTTGCCTGGAAAATCCCATGCATGGAGGAGCCTGATAGACTACAGTCCAGGGGTCTCAAAGCGTGATCTCTAACAATAGCAAAATAGCCTCACCTGGAGCTCTTGCTGCAGATGCAGAATCACCAGTCTCATCCTGATTCAGGAAGTCTGAAAGGTCCAGGAATCAACATTTTTGTTAAGGAGCCTGAATGATTCCTGGATCAGGCATTCCAGGACCAGAACCAGGTAGGTATTCTGAGAAATAGCACTCTTAGTGTCAAACTCCTGAGAGTGGGTGAGTTTACCAGATGTTTCCTTCTGGGACAAGGACTCAACCATAATGAGAGGATCAGTAGTAGGAAGACTGCTAGCTAGGTTGGGGAGATTCCCATGTCTGAATAATCCCTTAACCAGGGGCCAGAGTAGTGAGCAAGACTGTGGTCAAGTCTAGGTCTTTGAAGACCAAACTTCATGTTTACCTCCTGCTTCCTGATCTAAGAAAAAGTTCTTTTCCAAGGCTGTTTGTTTCTTAGGTGCCCAGAATATTCTAATAATGTTTATTATTTTCTGATTGCAAATATAACGCATGGTTATGGTGGAAATTCCACAACGCATATTGAAAACAAGTTGTTTTCAGTTCCTATCCCTCCAGGGTAACTACCAATAAATTTTGTATATTTTCATATCACATTTTCCCTCCCCTTTCTCTCTTTCTCCCCTAACCTCTTTGAACTTTTGTTTCCATTTCTGTTATATGGGGATAAAAATACCTACCTTTCAGGGTTATATAATGGATGCTTAAGAAATTATATTATACCTACTGTTATTCAACCTTGATTGTGTTTATTTTTTCCACTTGACATTCTATAATGAGTATTTTCCATGTGTCATTAACCACTCTTCAAAAATATGACATTTAATGGCTGCATAATACCCCATCATTTAATGAACTATAATTTACTTAACTATTCTGTTATGGAGCATTGAAGTATTTTCTAATATTTTCCTATTAGAAATAACACTGAGTGCTTCAATCTTTTCCTACTCCTCTGATTTTTATAGGATAGACTTCCAGAAAAGGTATGAAAAAGACAGAGGGTATAAATATTTCAAGGCTTTTCATGCATGCTGCCAAATTATTTTTCCAGGGGGGAGAAAGTGTATACTCCTAGTACCACCACCGGCATTAAAAATTACCTGGAATTTAACACTTAGGTCAGAAATGAATATGTGCCAGCATAATAATTGGTGGGAGTCATAAAGAAGAAAAATAAAATCTATGAGAGATCTTTAAAGTTATCTTGTCTTCTGAGTGTACACAATGCATTCAAATCTGTAAGGGAGGAGCCTCAGAAATCCTGATCATTTTCTAGCCACTGCTCACTTTCTAAGAGACCTTCATTAGTGAAAAGACATCATTTCTCATTGGCAAGTTTCTAATATTAGTCCCTATCTTGAAAAATCTTCCACTCTTCTGGTCCCTATTGCTAAATCCCAATCATCCTGAAGGGGATTGATAATTGTGGCAATTGCACAGAATGATTGCTACCTGCAAAGGCAATCACTTCTGACGCCTGCAGAACTGATGAGCAATTCATTATCAAGGATTTAATTGCTGTAAACCTGGGAGAAAAAGGGATTTCTCATACGACTTCCAGGATTTCAGGCATCACCCCTGCTTGGCTCCAAATTGGCTTACATGAATGGAAATCTGAAGTCAGGCTGTGGCAAGAGGCTAATTACACAATGGAAAGTACAATAGAAATATTTGCATAACCTGTCTTGAACTTGCCATTTTAACTTTCAATGGGATGCTACCTCCCTGAGTGGGATAGGATCTTCTTGGATGATCCTGGCACAAACCCATCACTTGATTCAATCAGATATACAAAAATGGGATTTCCCTGGTGGTCCAATGGTTAAGACTGCACTTCCAATACAGGGGGTGGCATGGGTTCGAACCCCAGCCAGGGGACTAAGATGCCACATGCTCTGTGGTGCAGCAAAAAAAAAAATTTTTTTTAATGCAAAAACCCCAGTTAAAAATGATGTCTGAGAGCTGTGAAGATGCAGGATGCTTTAGTAATTAAAACTGGAACTCTGGATTTGGACTGTTTAGACTCAGCCTCTGTTCCCCAGACCTTACTGGATGAACATGAATAAAGTAGATGTGTCCTCCACAAGCCTCATAGAAATGATGAAGATAGTGCCTGCCTCATTTATTGGTGTGAAGATGATTTCAGAATATCCTCAGGCATGGGTCTCATAAACTAATATTATTCCTATAACATCATAAAGTTTTCTTCATAGTCTGCATTTGAATGTTCCCATTGATCTCAAGTATTCTCACCCCCAAGAACTACTCTTTAAAATTATTAGATCTTGGGACTTTCTGGGTGATCCAGTGGCTAAAACTACTTGCTCCTAATGCAGGGGCCCAAGGTTTGATCCATTGTCAGGGAACTAGATACAACCAAGACATGGTGCAATCAAATAAAATAATAAATTCTTTAAAAAACTGGGGCTTTCCTGGTGGCTCAGGGTAAAAGAATCTGCCTGCCAACTGCAGGAGGTTCAGGTTTGATCCCTGGGTTGAGAAGATTCCCTGGAGAAGGAAATGGCAACCTACTCCAATATTCTCACCTGGGAAATCCCATGGAGAGAGGAGCTTGGCCAACTACAGTGCATGGGGTTGCGAAAGAGCTGAACATGACTTAGCAACTAAACAACAGCAAAAAAAAAAAAAAAATTTGAATCTCCCAATATGGAATCCTTGTCTAAGAAATTCCAGTGAAAAAAGGAAAGTGTCACTTACTGAAGAATCACTATGTGTTCGGAGCACACAGCATGACATTTAGTCCTTACCAATGACTTTTTAACATACATGTTGTTTTGCCTTATTTTTGCATGATACTACTGTCAGTCAGGGTTCAAATCCTGGATCTTCATTTACTACCCAAGTGACATTATTTAACCTTCATTTCCCTCATCTGTAAAGTGAAAGTCTCTCAGTCATGTCCAGTTCTTTGAAATCCCATGGACTATACAGTCCATGGAATTCTCCAGGCCAGAATATTGGAATGGGAAGCCTTTCCCTTTTCCAGAGGATCTTCCCAATCCAGGAATGCACAAGGGAAGCCCGAGAATACTGGAGAAGTAGCCTTTCCCTTCTCCAGGGGATCTTCCCAACCCAGGAATTGAACTGGGGTCTCCTGCATTGCAGGCAGATTCTTTACCAACTGAGCTCTCAGGGAAGCCCTCATCTGTAAAATGAGGATAATAATCATCCTGATTTCACCTTACTATGGTGGCTGTCACATATTACCTGCTCAAATCATGCTGAATCTTATTATTTGCTAATTATTTACTAATAGTAAAGAATCCGAACTCATTCAGGTAAGTTATGTAAATTTTTGAGGATCACAAAACAAATCAGTGAGCTGAGATATGAATCCATACCTGTCTGATTCCAAAGATGATAACCATCTTATCATATCATGTTGACAAACTGTACTGGTGTGGTAATTATTCATTCATTCCCATAATTTTAGCAGTCAAACAAAATTGTACCTACTGAATAGACTTTCTTACCAGTTCATGAGGGACAAGCACATGTATTCAAAACAGTAAAGCTTTCTCACTTCTGCTTTTTTTGCACTGTTGTTTTGAGGCCTAAAAATGATGGTTTAAACATAATTTGTTTATCAAGCAGTAGTTGTTATTTTTATACTTTATCATTTCAGCCCAAAGAAGCAATAATAATAAGTGACACTATAGTTATTCTGTATAGATTGATTATTGAAAAATGCAAATTTTTCTGTTGAGGTTTTGTAATAAAAAGCATTATAGAAGTTACCATCTCTATGGTCAAGAACCTTGACCTAGGTACTATGTCATCTAGGTACTTAAGCCTGGGAATGAGGTAGGGATCAAACCCCAGTCTCCTGCATTGCAGGCAGATTCTTTACCACCTGAGCCACCAGGGAAGCCCAGGTATTATAGTAGGTCCCACTAATACATATTAGAACTATGTCTGCAATTTGTGCAGCATCCACTATGGGCATATGCCTCTGCCTGCATAGGTCAATTAGATTTTCACCAGGCATGGATACCTAGAGAAAGCAAAATTTACCATCTGGTTCATTTTGGGGGGTACATCACTTCATTGGGCTTCCTTGGTGGCTCAGAGGTTAAAGCGTCTGCCTGGAATGCGGGAGACCCGGGTTTGATCCCTGGGTCAGGAACATCCCCTGGAGAAGGAAATGGCAACCCACTCCAGTACTCTTGCCTGGAGAATCCCATGGAGGGAGGAGCCTGGTAGGCTGCAGTCCATGGGGTCGCAAAGAGTCGGACATGACTGACCAGCTTCAATTTCACTTTCACTTCATTAGTAACATGTCTTGGCTAAAGACAAAATTTTGGCTAATGTTCTCAAGTTGAGACTAACTACTAATAAATCAGTCAGTCATAGCCCAGATTGTAGTTGTAGCCAAATAAAAGTCATTTATTATCTGAAACCTGACCCTTGCACTTCACTGTAAATCTTTTGGGGAAATTAGCCACTGATATGAGACCCTAGAGCTAGCATGTGGAGTTCACACAGAGTTGTGACAGCCAAGACATTATTTTGAACAAGAAGCAGAAATGTCTAGAATAAATTAAAGAAAGCTCAATTTAAGATCACAAATTGGATTCATGTCAATGTATGGCAAAACCAATACAGTATTGTAAAGTAAAAAAATAAAATTTAAAAAAAAGAAAAAAAATAAGATCACAAATTATAACAGTAAGGATATTAGTTATATATTGTCTGCCTGCATTCAGAATTTTTCATATATAGAATCTTTTGCTTGCAACCAAGGTGAAGTAACAATGAACAGATTTATCTTCCTGCTTAAAACATTTGAAAAACTGGGTGCAGTAAATGGAATATCTGTTTTCAGATATTGGACATCAGGCAGAACAATGCAGTGATCCCTGAAATGAAGGAATCAAATCATATAAGTCCCAGAAATTGTCCCAAGTTACTGCAGCAGAGAGTTTTCAGGCCACAGTGTTGGGAGAGGAAACTCAGGCAAATTCCAGCGATCTGAGTTGAGAAGATGGAAACTCAAGGAGATGAAGGTGATTAGAGCGTTCACAGAGAAGAGCAGTGGACAGGAGTGGAGGTGGGGAGGGGAGAGAGAGAGAGATAGCAGAGCAGTCTGAAGAAGTTTCCTCTCAAGTCCTAGGCTCAATACTGGTCAGCACGGTGGTTGGTGGTAGTGGTGGTTTAGCTGCTAAGTCGTGTCTGACTGACTCTTGCAACCCCATGGACTGTAACCCACCTGGAATTTTCCAGGCAAGAATACTGGAGTGGCTTGCCATTTTCTTCTCCAGGGGATCTTCCCGATCCAGGAATCAAACCTGGGTCTCCTGCATTGCAGGCAGAGTTCTGCATTGCAGGTGGATTCTTTACTGACTGAGCTATGAGGGGAACCCACTGTTGAGGATAATGGTTAATAAAACTAGCAAAGTCTAGGGAAAGAATTATCTGAAAGTAGCAAAAGGAATAATTTCTGGAGCTCACAAAAATCCAGGGCAAGTTCCTATTTCTGCTAACCAGAGCGAAAAAACTCACAGGTTGAGCAGTGTGATAGGTAAAGTACTCAGAAAGAATTGCCTTGGTAGTGGGGCAAAATTAGTTATAGACTAAGAACTGCTCTAGTCCCCCAAATAAAGCTGAAAAGCAAGCGTCAAACTGATCAAAATGTTTCCAAGCACTTAACTGCATCTCAGGACAGAGTTCAAGAATATTTATGTAAATACAAAATTATCTAATACCCAACAAGCTAAAACCACAATGTCTAGTATCCAAACAAAAATTAACAGGCATTCAAAGATGCGGGAAGATATGATTCACAGTGAGGAGAATAAAAAAATAATCAAAGCATGCCCAGAAATGATACATATATAGAACCAGTTAGACAAAGATATTAAAACGGTCATTATAACTATATCTCTTATGTTCAAGAATGTAGAAGAAAAATTGAACATATTAAGTAAAGATGTGGAAGATACATGGAAGACCTAAATTGAACTTCCAGAGGTGAAAATTGCACTGGAGATCAGCATAAAATTAGGCATTGCAAAGCAGTTTTGTGAATTTGAAGATATAGCAATAGAAATCTTCCAAAGTGACACACAAAGGAAAAATAAAAGGGTAAAAATAAAATAGAGCATCAGTAAGCTGCAATCAACTTCTATTGGCCTAAAATATGTGTAGTTATAGACCCCAAAGAGTCGGGGACAAAGAAATATACTTGAAGAAATAATGATAAAAATTTATAAATGAAAGGAAAATGTAAATGCAGTGAGCCAAGAAGCTCAAACTGAATTACAAGAAATGTAAGAAAATGACACCAAAACACATCATAACCTAATTGCTTACAACCAGTGATAAAGAGAAAATCATAAAAGTAGTTAGAGAAATAAGACACATAACATACACAGGAACAAAGTTTTGCATGACAGTAAGCAACAGCACAGCAATATCACTAAAGTCAGGGGACAGAGGGGGCAGGAACTGTCAATCCAAGATTCTACACGCAGTGAGAATATCTTTCCAAAATGAGGCTGAAATAGAGGATTTCTCAGACACACAAAACCCAAATAATTCAGCAGAGGAAAATTGGCACTAAAGACCTGTTAAATGAATTTTTTCAGGTAGAAGAAAAATGATTTCATAGAGAAGTGTGGAGATACATGAAAGAAAGAAGAGAAATAGAAATGAGAATTACATGAGTATATATGTGATGTTTTTCTTATATTTTAAATTTTTTTCTTTTTTTTTTCCTTTTTTAAAAATTTTACTTTATTTTACTTTACAATATTGTATTGGTTTTGCCATACATCAACATGAATCTGCCACAGGTGTACACGTGTTTCCCATCCTGAACCCCCCTCCCACCTCCCTCCCTGTACCATCCCTCCAGGTCATCCCAGTGCACCAGCCCCAAGCATCCTGTATCCTGCATTGAAACTGGACTGGCGATTTGTTTCTTATATGATATTATACATGTTTCAATGCCATTCCCCCAAATCATTCCACCCTCTCCCTCTCCCACAGAGTCCAAAAGACTGTTCTATACATTTGTGTCTCTTTTGCTGTCTCACATACAGGGTTATTGTTACCATCTTTCTAAATTCCATATATATGTGTTAATATACTGTATTGGTGTTTTTCTTTCTGGCTTACTTCACTCTGTATAATCGGCTCCAGTGTTATCCACCTCATTAGAACTGATTCAAATGTATTCTTTTTAATGGCTGAGTAATATTTCATTGTGTATATGTACCACAGCTTTCTTATCCATTCATCTGCTGATGGACATCTAGGTTGCTTCCATGTCCTGGCTATTATAAACAGTGTTGCGATGAACATTGGGGTACACGTGTCTCTTTCAATTCTGGTTTCCTTGGTGTGTTTGCCCAGCAGTGGGATTGCTGGGTCATAAGGCAGTTCTATTTCCAGTTTTTTAAGGAATCGCCACACTGTTCTGATAGTGGCTGTTCTAGTTTGCATTCCCAGCAACAGTGTAAGAGAGTTCCCTTTTCTCCACATTTCTCTATATGAAAAATGATTTCATATAGAAGTGTGGAGATACATGAAAGAATGAAGAGAAATAGAAATGGGAATTGCATGAGTATATATGTGATTTTTTCTTATATTTTAAATTTATTTATAATTTTTTTAATTTAAATTTATTTATTTTAATTGGAGGCTAATTACTTTTAAGACTAAATTGACTGGTTAAAACAAATAAAATACTAAAAATATCTGTTATGTGGAAATCAGTGTTCCCATTTTAGAGATGAGAAAACTAAGACTCGTATAGGTAAAGAACTCACCTAAGGTCACAGGTATGTCTGATACCAAAGCCGTTACCCCTTCCCAGAAGTTTTATATGGTTCTAACTGTGAAATTGAATATTATTTTTTCCATTTACTGAGAAGGTGTTCAGATATTTGGAGAGGCTTAAAACAGCATTTGGTAAGTTAGAAAGGCTCTGAACTAATTGACTACCTTCTTACAGGACAGAAGTCTGAGACTAATGGAGTTCAAATTTATCTTGGCACAGTTTCCTCTCCACCCTTTTCCTCTGTGAATTGTGCGTTTCTGGTGGTTAATTTTACACCCCTTGACATTGTCCATCCCTTTCTTTCACATAGCAGAATTTCTCTAATTGTGTTCTGCAAGAGATTAATGCATTAAGTGTGTTCTGTGGTGAAACATAACAGTGGGGACAGTAAATTAACCAGACACTTCCTGTAGGACACCATAGAATCTTAAATATGTTACCATATATTACATTGGGACTTCTCTGGTGGTCCAGTGGTTAAGAATCCACCTTGAAATGCAAGGGGATTTGGGTTCAATCCCTGGTCAAGGAACTAAGGTCCCCAACACAGGGGGGCAACTAACTAAGCCTGCATGCCACAATTAGACAGAAGCTGGGTGCCACAGTGAAGATCCTACATGCTGCGACAAAGACCCAAGGCAGCCAAAAATAAGTAAATACATATTTTAAAATAGGTTAGCATATATTATACATACCACAGAAAGGAAAGAAAATATATGGCATTTCCTGTAACCTTTTTACCCCAGGAAACTTATTTATGCAACTTTTGGTAATACAGCATATCTTGATTGCCAAGAAGGCAACATCAAGGAATATCAAGGCATATCAAGGAATCAGAAGATACAATTATTAAGATTTATGTACCCTTAGTAATTTTGCTTGACTTTGGGAAATGCGTGTGTGCATCTGAATGAGGTCACTGGCAGCAAGAAGTCCATATCTACTGGTGACTTTTCCAGCATTAATAAGTAAATGTTGTATGTTAAAATGTGAGGAGTATCCATAAGAAGAAATTGATATTACCACGAGAGACTCCTGGAAACAAAACATTTCTAAATTGGGGGGAAAGGTCATATTTGCCAACTTGCTCCTTTCTGCTAACATCTTTATCGATTATTATGGGGCACCAGTTGTTATGGTGATGAGAGACGTGTTCAACTGGATGGATATTGGGAAAGATGTTGCAAAGAGGAGAGGCTAGCCTAATGCTTCTCAAATGTTAATGTGCATATCAATCACTGGGGATCTTGTTAAAATTCAGATTTATATGTAATAGTTCTGGGATAAAATCCAAGATTGTGGTTTTCTAACAAACCCCCACTTAATGGACAATAGAGGACATTTTGACCAGTGTCTGTCCTACACACATTTTAGGAAATGTATTCTCTTTTGTCGGAGAAGGCAATGGGAACCCACTCCAGTACTCTTGCCTGGAAAACCCCATGGATGGGGGCGGGGGAGTGGGGAGTCTGGTGGGCTGCAGTCCATGGGGTCACTAAGAGTCAGACACGACTGAGCGACTTCACTTTCACTTTTCACTTTCATTCACTGGAGAAGGAAATGGCAGCCCACTCCAGTGTTCTTGCCTGGAGAATCCCAGGGATGGGGGAGCCTGGTGGGCTGCCATCTATGGGGTCACATAGAGTCGGACACGACTGAAGTGACTTAGCAATTCTCTTTTGTACCAGGCTTGATGCTAATAAGCCTGATGTGACTGGCCTTGTGGGATTCTGTAAACAGGACTGTCCTTTATTCACAAAACTCAACCCCAACTAGCAAGAAGGTCATAACAACCAACAACCTGTGCTCCCAACTAGTGAAACAGACAAAAAGTCCGAACTCTTACCTTGGATTGCCAAGACCTCCATCAATTGCCTCTACCTACATTCTCTACCATTGTGGTTCTTTCTCAAATGCACTCTTGAGACATGAACCACTTGCCTTTCTGGGGAAAAAAATTCAATGTTCTTCTTCCCCTTTGTCTTTGTAAAAGCAGCTCTCCCTATGCTCTTTGCCCAGCACTGACTTGTCCATCTCAGGCTAACTCATTCTACAAAACCCAGTTAATGCAGGTTCTACTTTGTCTAAGAAGTCTTCCAAGAACTCCAACTGGGATAAACTGCACTCTTCTCCAGTTTGGGGCTTCCCAGGGGGCACTAGTGGCAAAGAATCTGCCTGCCAATGCAGGAGACCCAAGAGACGCTGGTTGGATCCCTAGGTTGGGAAAATCCTCTGGAGGAGGAAGTGGCATTCCAGCATTTTTGCCTAGAAAGTCCCTTGGACAGAGGAGGCTGGCAGGCTACAGACTATGGGGTCACAAACAGTCGTACACAATGAAGCGACAAAACAGCAGTCCTCCACGTCCTGGGTACTTATACCCACATGCTTATCATGGAGTGTACGCTGGATCAGAGCCAAGTACATGATGTCATCTTTCCCCATTACATGTTGAGCTCTTGGAGATAATAAGCTTTCTCTTAACTATTTTTAAGTCCTCTTCCCTCTAGTACTTAGTATAAAGACATACCATAAAAATACTTCTTAATTAGTTAATTAAGAATAAAATATAATAGTTTCTAGAGAAGAACTTATCTTATTTTGGAAATACGGCATAAGAAACTATTAGTGAACAAAACAAGGCTAAACATAATAAAAGCAGCTATAGTGTACTGAAAGATTATTAACTAGCAGGCACTGTACTAAAAATATTTCAGACACTGTCATTTAGTCCTCAGAAAAAACTCTATGAGAAGGAAATTACCTCCATCTACAGAAGATCAAACTGAGGCTTAGAAAGACAAATGATTCATCTGAGATCCCTGGTTCTGAAATATAGATGCATCTTGTCATTGCCTGAGCGGTTTAAGAAATATTAATGCCTGGGTCCTACCTCCAAAGACTGTGATTTCATTGGTGTAGAGTGGGGCTTGCACATCAGGGTTTTTAAGCTCCTGAAGTAATTCTAACACACAGCCAGGGCTGAGAAACACTGGTTGAAAACACAACTAAGTATATAGTTGGGTGTGTCTGACTTTGTGGCTTGGATTTTCATCTTGAGTTTCATTTCCAAGAAGCATGAAATAAGAGCATTTTAGAGAGAGATGGGTTAGAGTAGGCTGGCAGAAATGAGGATGGAAGAGGGATTTAATTTTGATCACACTTAGATCTGGGTTTGGAATACAATTGGTGAATTGAAAATGCAAGTTCCCTGGGCTTTGAAAGCAGTTTTGACACTTAGTCATTACATTGAATTTAGTCTACAGGTCCTAAATATTTGACCAAGCCTGCCTAAGTAATCACTTTTGTCGCAAGCATATAGCAGGATAAGCAAAAAGAAGTAATCATCATTTTACCATAGGTGAGGCACAATACCTGGAACTGACTGAATTGTTCCCACCTTTCATCAGTGGTCTATGCCCTATTTTATCCCCTAATTATATGGCAGCCTGATCAAAAGCCTTCCAAAATTCTGCATGGAGACATTCCCTTTTGCAGAAGAGGCATCTTATCCAGGCTAATCTTCAACTCAGATAAACAGTAGTGCTGATGTAGGGTCAGGAAGGGTGGACAGGATAGACAGGACCTCTCTTAACCTTGCAAGGTGAAAAATAAATATCCTCTGTATTTTCAAAGAGGCAGGACCCTTCTCTTGCTCAACAACTGCTGAAGGATGTAGAATAAAGTTCAATAATCACTTTCTACTTAGAAGCCAAGGGGAACAAGTCTTGAGGAGTGGCTCCTAGACTGAAGCCATCTTGTTGGAGAAACCTCACGTGGGGGCTACAGAAAGTTGGGATGCAGGTCCTGAGTCAGGGGACACTAGGCTAGTCTGACTCACGACAGACTGAAGACGTACCGCTGGGATGAGTGGAAGGATTATAGCGAAGGGCAAAAGTCATAGTGATGGAGCACATTCATTCTTTCACTTGATCGGTGAATACATGCTGGGAACACACTCTGTGTGAGGTGCCAGTAGGGTCAGTAAAACCCATCTGGTCACTGCCCTCTGAGAGCTTACAGGGTATATGCTCAGTCACTCAGTTGTGTCCAATTCTTTGTGACACTGTGGACTGGAGCCGACTAGGCTCCTCTGTCCATGGGATTCTCCAGGCAAGAATACTGGAGTGGGTTGCCATGCCCTCCTCCTGGGGATCTTTCTGACCCAGGTATCGAACCCAAGTCTCCTGTGTCTCCTGCATTGCTGGCAGATTCTATACCTGCTGAGCCATCAGAGAAGCCCAGGGGCTTCCTCACTGGGGAAGCTTACAAGGTAGTGAGGGAGAAATAAGTAAGTATTGTCAGTGTGTTGGACTGTATGAAAAGTAAAAGTGTTAGTTGTTCAGTCAGGTCTGACTCTTTGCGACCCCATGGACTGTAGCCCACCAGGCTCCTCTTTCCGTGGGATTCTCCAGGCAAGAATACTGAAGTGGGTAGCATTCCCTTCTCCAAGGGATATTCCCGACCCAGGGATGGAACTCAGGTCTCCTGCATTGCAGATGGATTGTTTACCACTGAGCCACCAGGGAAGCCCTGGGCTATATAGGGTCACCAGATATTCACGTCCACCCAGAACCTCAGAGTGTTTGGAAAGAAGGTCTTTACAAATGTCATTAATTAAAGTGAAGTCATATTGTATTAGGGTGGATACTAAATCCAATAATGCATTTAAAAAAAACATTGCACTTTATTTTTTACTTTATTTGTTTATTTGGCTGTATCAGGTCTTAGCTGAGTCATGTGGGATCTTTAGTTGCTTGGCACGTGGGGTTAGTTCCCTGACCGGGGATCAAATCTGGGCTCCCTATATTGGGAGAATGGAGTCTTAGCCACTGGACCACTGGGAAAGTCTCTCATATCTTTAATTTTAAAAAAGAGTGAGACTGAGACACACAGAGGACAAGCCACATGAAATGGGTACAGAGCTCTGAGCGATGAATCTACCTGCCAAGAAACACCCATGATGGCTAGCAACCATGAGGAGCTCCCTCTGAGGCCTCAGAAGAAACAAACGCTGCTGATTCCTTGATTTCAGATTTCTGGGCTCCCGAACCATGAGAGTACAAATTTCTGTTATTTTAAGCCACCTGGTTGGTGGTGATTGGTTGTGGCAGTCTTGGAAACCAGTACAGCTGAATCACAGATTTACACAGATGTCAAAGAAAATGCACCATTTATATGTCCTGAATTAGCCTCACAAGCCCTCACCTCAAGTGGTCGTGGGGAAGACCTGAAGTTTTAATAGTTTAGCCACGTTAATTCAGGCTGATGCAATACTTCAAACAATCTCTTAAGGTGAGTTAGCCTCTCCCCAGTATTTACAATTTCTTCCTCCCCGTGTTGATGTTCAGTTGCTAAGTCAGGTCTGACTCTTTGCAATTCCATGGACTGTAGCACACCAGACTTCCCTGTCCTTCACCATCTCCTGGAGCTTGCTCAAACTCATGTCCATCGAGTCCATGATGCCATCCAACCATCTCATCCTCTGTCATCTCCTTCTCCTTTTGCCCTCAATCTTTCCCAGCATCAGGGTCTTTTCCAATGAGTTGACTCCTCGCCTCAGGTGGTCTCAGGTAGCATCAGTCCTTCCAATGAATATTCAGGGTTGATTTCCTTTAGGATTGACTGCTTTAATCTCCTTGCTGTCCAAGGGACTCTCAAGAGTCTTCTCTAGCCGCATAATTTGAAAGCATCAGCTCTTCTGTGCTCAGCCTTCTTCATGGTCCAACTCTCACATTTGTACATGACTACTGGAAAAACTATAGTTTTGACTATACGGATCTTTGTTGGCAAAGTGATGTCTCTGCTTTTTAATATGCTACCTAGGTTTGTCATAGCCTTCCTTCCATGGAGGAAGTGTCTTTTAATTTCATGGCTGCAGTCATCATCCACTATGACTTTGGAGCCCACGAAAATAAAATCTGCCACTGTTTCCCATTTTCCCCTTCTATTTGCCTTCTCCCCTCTTTATGCTTATTCTCCACTGGGCATTGGATGGGGTCCAGGAGGCTGGAGAACACAGCACTGTGGTGGCAGGGATGGTAGGGGTTTCAGATCCACTCACTCAGGCTCATCCACGGATCCAGGCTCCTCTGGTCTCCATGGTGATGTCCTTTGCTGCCCAGTTTCTGGATACCCTGCTTGGCAGTGGACCACATGGAAGCTGATGACAGGTAAATTTAAGATCTGTGCTCTCTCAACCCAGTCGGGGCCTCTGATGGGTCCCTCGCTGCTTCCACACATCCCTCTGAGGCTGACCACTCCCTCTGAGCCCCCAGGCTAGGTGCCCACAGTGCAGCACCCTCCCAGAGACCACTTCACTCCTGGAGCAGCAACCTTAAGGCAAGCTTCCTAGTCATGCTCAGCTAATATCCAGGTCCTTCCACAATTCAGAAAAAATTCTGGCTTTTCCTGGTCCCCACAAGAGCCCAGGGAGGCTTAAGATCCTGTTTCAGCCCAATTCTTCCCTTAACCACAGCATGCACCTATTGTGGCTCTGAAGGGCCCACCCCATGTTATCACAGGGGACGTCTTAGAAATCTTTCTCCTCTCAGATCCTAAATAGGAAGTAAGCAAGGAAAACTCCTCTTCTGCTTTCATCTCCCCCTCAATCTATTTAGCTGGTTTCCCCTCCCTGCACTTCAACCCAGAGAGGCTGATAAAGATACATGTGTTTCACCCCCTGCCTCACCAAACTGTTAACTTGTTTCTTCCCACATCCCAGAAGCAGCAGGAATGGGCATTAGGCTACTTCTACCTCTTTCACAGTGATATTTCCTACTCTACACTCTTCTCTCCCCCAGGTTGGCATCTTACTTCTTCATCTAAAGCCACATTAGAATGAAACAGACTCACAGACGCAGAGAACAGACTTGCGGTTGCCAAGAGGGAGGGGAACATGGAGGAGGGACAGCGTGGGAGTTTGAGATTGGCAGTTGCAAACTATTACGTATAGAAGGGAAACAGCAGGTCCTACTGCATAGTACAGGGAACTATATTATATCCTGTGATAAGCCATCATGGAAAATAACATGAGAAAGAATATATGTATGTATAACTGGATGACTATACTGTATAGCAGAAATTAAGACAACATTGTAAATCAAATATACTTGAACAAACTAAATTTTAAAAATTAAAACTGTAGTGGAAGGTTTCCTTGATGGCCCAGTAGTTAAGAATCTGCTTGTCTAATGCAGGGGACATGGGTTAGATGCCCGATTTTGAGAACTAAGATCCCACATGCCTCGGGGCAACTAGGCCCATGTGCCACAACTAGAGAAGCCCACAGGCCTGAAACAAAACAAAAAACTCTATTGGAAGAACATGATTTACCACAAAAATGAGAAAAAAGGTCTCTTTAAAAACTTTTAAAACTATTATCCTTGTTATGAGTAAACAAATGTTCAAGTAAAATATTTGATGCTATTAAAAGTAAAATAAATGGAGTGTAAGTGGCAAAACATAATCAAAGATTTCTTAAAATAGTTAACACATTTAGGGCATTGTCTGTGTGTACACACACATGCACGCGTTTGCTCAGTCGTGTCTGACTCTTTGCAACCCTATGGACTATAGCCTGCCAGGCTCCTCTGTCCGTGGAATTTTCCAGACAAATACACTGGAGTGGGTTGCCATTTCCTCCACCAGGGAATCTTCCTGGAGGAAAGGGATCAAACCTGCGTCTCCCACATGTCCTGTGTCTCCTGCATTGGCGGATGGATTCTTTACCACTGAGCCACTTGTAAGCCCTGAATATATTTTTAAAATTATTGTTACTTGTAGCTTTTGCTGTAGCATCTTTATGGGCAATGCCACTATTAACTGTGGCAATTGACAAGACGTCACATGATGCATAAGGCTGGTCACAACTCAGCTGGTGATGGGTATGTGGCTTGACTGGTGTTGACCTCAAGCAGTGTTTCCAAACACGAACTCCATTGTGAAAATTGACACCATGTCTTCAAAACTTGCACCAATACCACATCATATGTAAATTGTATCTCTGTAACCACAGTTATCTTTGTTTCTGTTAGCTACAGCGTCCACTCATGAAAATACTGCGACTTCAAAAATATTGATATCTCATTTGTCTCGGTCACTGACATACCATCCAAACTAAGGAAGAATCGTAAGATTCAGGACCATGGGAGGCAAGGCAACAGCCACATCAGCAACAATGAGAAGCACTGGGGAAGCAGGGTCAGGCTAGTGGCAGGCATCACCGAACAATCAACTTAGGCAAAGCTACCTAGGTTACTTTGACAAAGTTTATATGAGGCATTACCACTTAAAGAGGAATCAGAGCTTCTAGCCAAATGTCGACCTCAATAAATCATGGGCCTTGGAGCAGACATAGGTAAATGTTAACAAAACCAAGACTGGTGACAGTCCCATCATGGATGTGATATGACCACACTTAAGACATTCTGGAGAAGAGAAACTCCTAAAGCTGCCTGTCATCATGAAGGTCAAATTCATCAGGAGAAGAGCCATGGAGATTAAGAGCAGGAAGAGGAGTCTGGTATCTTTGTGGTTTGAAGCTACATGGATTTCACTAAATGCTAAATAATTCTTTAAAAAATTAATAGTACAAAATGCTGGCTGTCATTCAGTGCCCTCCTTTGTCATCCCTTATTCTGAGAAGGGTATCTCTGCCCATGTACTGCCTTCTAGCTCTCAACTCTCACGCTACAGACCCCACTGAAGAGAAAAGGGGATTTTGTCTGTCCCAGCCACTGGCTTCCCAGTAGTCAAGAGCAGCTTCTAGGTTGGATATTGAGAGCACTCTGCAAGAATGGTTCCCTATCTGATAGCTATGGGTTGAAAAAAACCTTAGCTTTCCTCTACCTGCACACAGAGCATGTGAGCTCCCTTCCCCCCTCCAGTCTTCTTCCCTGCTTGCCAACTTGGCAAACACTCTTTGTCATCTTCAAAATTATTCTGACCTCATCTCTTCCATGAAAGATCCCCTGATCCTCCCAAGGAAAATATGTCTATTCTTCTCTCCAAAAACCTGACCCCTTGAGTGCACCACCATGAAGGTATCTAATGTTTTATGTGCATCTTATGTAAATAAATATATGTATTTATTTACATAGTTGTCTCTGTTTACTTTCTCAAGGGAGCAAGTTATGTCTTTTTCAACTCTCATCAATTTAGGTCCAAGGCGTTTCACCCTGATTTCTCATTGAAATCACCTGGGGAGTTTTGAAAACTACAGATGCCTGGGATAATCCCCAGAGGTTCCGGTTTAATTAGTCTGGTGGTTGGCACTTGTATTGTACTATTTTATTACATTGTTTCTGAGTGCCAAGGAGAACTCTAATGAACGGCCAAGGTTGAGAGCCGCTGCCCTTATCCAGCACAGGACTTGGTATACTGTACACTGTCATTTAACTATTTCACATTCCTTATGTTTAATGCTCTTAACGTGTAGCAGATTTCCCCCTACAACTGCTGTTAGGATGAGTCACCAAAATATCACTTCTCCCTGTAAAACTAAACAAACCTTTGAAATAGAAGTCTTCATCCATCAGCGTTCTCCTCCTAGGGTGGCTCAGGAAAAGAAAAAAAAAAAAAAACCACTCAAGAAATAGCTCCCTCTGAAGAAGGGAGGCTGGCTGTTGACTTTATCATTTTTGCATGAAGCCCACACATACCCTGGGAGATGCTCTGTGGCCCAGGAACAGAACTCTGAAATACCATCAACAAATCTGATAGGAGCTCCCATCATGTTTGAATCCGCTGACTTCTCTCCTCCCCCAACCTTAGAATCCAAAGCTGGTTCCAACTGCTTTCCAGTAATTTCATATAAGATGAGAGCATTCCTCTCAGGAGGGTTGCGTAGCCACCTGTGCAAAGTTTTCTCATTTCTTTCTGTTTTGACTAGAAGAAGAGTTCCCACTGTGATGCTCAGATGCAAAGACAGAAAGAGTGTTTTGTAGTAGATGCTGGTTTGAGCTGGGAGCCACAGACTTCGGAGGTTACACAGAAGAAAAAGAAGCTTGAATAGTTCTCATC
>SJXQ01000949.1:68742-148705 GCA_006408695.1 Aepyceros melampus
CCCCCCCCCCCCCCCCCCCCCGCGTCTCAGGGGTTTGACCATCTGAAGATAATTGGGGGATGTTCTAATATTAATGATGTTGACCCCGCTTGCTTCTGGGGCCATTAATGAGAAGCCTTGTTCTTCTCCTTTGTACCCAGCTTGACCTGGAGGCCAGCCATCCTTCTGCATGGTGCTGAGTTATACATATTCTAATATGCAGGCAAAGGTTAGACTTAATGAAAGCAGACAGATTTTGATTCTTCCCTTTTATTATTTCAAAAGCCATATTAACCTGGGCAAGGCTGACCTTATGAAAGCTTCAGTGAGAGCCTGCCCATGTGGGGCAAAGTCATCTCTTGCCTGAAAATATCTTCCTTGATGCTGATAACCCATCATTCAAAATGCATTCTTTGAAGCTGAGAGCAGCTAGTATAATGCCAGACACCCATCCTATCCTAATTGTGTAAAAAAAGAAAAAAAATCACACCAACCTTACAGGGCCAGGGCGGAGTCCAAGATGCTGGAGGCAGAAGATGCAGTTTGTCCCCTGGCATATCAGAGGTGTAGAGAGAGACAAGGAGAAGGCAATGACACCCCATTCCAGTACTCTTGCCTGGAAAATCCCATGGACGGAGGAGCCTGGTAGGCTGCAGTCCATGGGGTCGCTAAGAGTCGGGCACAACTGAGTGACTACACTTTGACTTTTCACTTTCATGCATTGGAGAAGGAAATGGCAACCCACTCCAGTGTTCTTGCCTGGAGAATCCCAGGGACGGGGGAGCCTGGTGGGCTGCTGTCTCTGGGGTTGCACAGAGTCAGACACAACTGAAGCAACTTAGCAGCAGCAGCAGCAGAGAGAGACAAGGTTGGTCCTGGACAAGGAGCATCCACTCAGATCTGAGGCTGAGCGAAGAGAGAGGAGACCGGGAAAGAGTTCAAACACATAAGCATCAGGGGTTCTTATCGAGCACAAAGGGGACAGGCTTGCCATTTTTAAAATGCAAGACCTAGAAAGATAGTAATGCAGATACTTAGCATGTGGTAAGCATTTTCTATGGATCTGGCATTGTTCTAAGAGTTTTACGTGCAGTGTGCCATTCAGTCCTTGTGTGTGTGTGTGTGTGTGTTGTGTGCTCAGTCATGTCTGACTATTTGCAGCCAGACTCCCCCATCGATGGAATTTTCCAGGCAAGAATACTGGGGTGGGTTGCTACTTCCTCCTTCAGGGGATCTTTCTGACCCAGGGATCGAACTCGAGTTCCTTATGTCTCCTGCATTGGTAGGCAGATTCTTTACCACTGAGCCAGAACTCCAATTATTATCACCCTTAATCTACACATGAGGAAACCAGGGCTTAGAAAGGTGACCAGTTTGCCAAAGTCACACAGCCATGAAATAGCAAAGCTGGGATTTGATTCCAAACACTCTCATTCCCCAGACGGTGCTGTTGACTTTTATGATACACGGCCTAGTGATCAGGGAGCTGGATATGCATTCTTTTTTGGAGGAAGTGGAGTCTTAGCATTCAGAGGACAGTTTGAAGTCCTAGGTGCTAAGAAGGCCAAATGGGGTTCACAGACCCCCCATATTATCCCAGGGTTGCCCTGGTTTCTTGGGCTAGACTCCACCACCACCTCTGACCACAATATGATATCCATTTCAGATATTGTGACTATGGCTACAGATTGGAGAAGTTCCTTGCCCACTGACCATGAATCTGTGAGCACTAGCTAATGGCCAATGTGCTACTCAGTCAACCAGAGGCCAAAAGAAGCTTCAGTTTTTAGATTACTTGTGGTCTCTTAAGTATACACCATTGTAGGACTTCCTGGTGCTCCAGTGGTTAAGACTCCATGCTTGCAATGTAGGGGGCATGCGTTCAACCCTTGGTATGGGCACTAAGATCCCACATGCCACAGGACAAGGCCCCCAAATTTTTTTAATTAAAAAAAGAACCTATACACCATTGACCAAACCACCAAGCTCATCAAGCCAAGATAAGTTGGTTTGATGCAGGGTTTCTCCATTTCAGCCCTACTGACATCTTGGGATGGATCAATCGTTGTTGTAGGAGGCTGTCCTGTATAGGACGTTTAGCAGCATCCCAGGCTTCTACTCACCAGAGGTCTGCAGCACCCCCTGCCCCAAGGGGACAACTATAAGTGCCTCTTTGCTCAGTCGTGTCTGACTCTTTGTGACCCCATGGACTGTAGACTCCCAGGCTCCTCTGTCCATGGGGATTCTCCAGCAAGAATACTGGAGTGGGTTGCCATTCCCTTCTCCAGGGGATCTTCGTGACCCAGGGATCAAACCCGCATCTCTTGCATCTCCTGCATTGACAAGCAGATTCTTTACCACTGTGCCATGTTTCCAGATATGGTTAAATGTCTCCTAGGGAAACAAGTCATCCCCAGTTGAAAACCTGAAGATAGTTCCCAAACTACAATGTGCCTTGGAATCACCTTGAGTTTGATAAAACAGAGATTTCTGAGCCCCACCTTCAGAGTCTGTGACCCAGCAGTCCTCTAGTGGGTCTAAGAATTTGCAGAGATTCCAGGTGATACTTCTGCTGTTGGTCCAGAAGCCACCCTCAGAGAACCACTGAACTGGTCCATTCTATTACATATCCAGGGCCATGCATGCATCTATTCTGAGTGTGGGTGACTCTGGAAAGCCCTTTCTCACCTGCTAGAACAACAAAGAACTGACTCATTGGAAAAAACGCTGATGCTGGGAAAGATTGAAGGCAGGAGGAGACAGGGACGATAGAGGATGAGATGGTTGGATGGCATCACCAGCTCTATGGACATGAGTTTGAGCAAGGTCTGGGAGTTGGTGATGGACAGGGAAGCCTGGTGTGCTGCAGTCCATGGGGTCTCAAAGAGTCGGATACAACTGAACAACTTAGCTGAACTGAACTGAATTTAGGCATTAACTCTCAACAGAAGAGTAAGTTCATAGAAAAAAGCCTGGAATTAGATTCAGAGAACATGAATTTGAGCCTACACGCACACACACACACACACACACACATATATAAAAGCTCAAAGGGCTTCCCAGATGGCAATAGAGGTAAAGAATCCAGTTGCCAATGCAGGAGACATAAGAGACACAGGTTTGATCCCTGGGTGGGGAAGATCCCCTGAAGTAGGGCATGGCAACCCACTCCAGATTTTTGCCTAGAGAATCACATGGACAGAGGAGCCTGGCAAGCTACACTCCATAGGGTCACACAGAGTCGGCCATGACTGAAACAGCTTAGTACACACACATATATATAAAAAACAATCCTGGATGAGTTATTTAAACTCTCAAAGCTCTAATTCAATAATCAATAAAACAACTCCCCCACTCCCAGATAACACCAACTTACTCTGGATTATTGGTGACAACAAAATAACCCAGTGTCCCCCAAACTTTGATCATCCTCAAAACACATCATGCTGTCTTACTGTATCAACCACAACCTGAAATTAACACTTCTCTTTAAATCAATTCACTCTAAGGGGGAGGTAAAACCTTAATTATCTAATTTATCATAAGAAATAATATCTGTGAAATCAGTTTCCACTTGATAATTATGTTTCCCCAAATAGGCATTAAGATAACTATTAAAAATCTCTGTGTACCACTTAAAAGCATCTTCTATACTGCCTGTGGGGCTATGGTTCATGTTATCACACTTTGGGGAACAGTGAGGTATTTGTGAGGGAGTTTTGTAGGTTGTAAATTTTTGTACAGATTCAACATGCTGTTATCAATTTTGCCTAGGCAGGGTGGCTGTTTTATTGTCTAAAAAAGGGAGCAAAGGTTGAGACCAGGAGGCCCCCCCGATGTGAGCTAATGCAGCTAGTGTGCACTCTCCTTCTGCTCTTAAAGTTTGGCTGTATGTCAGGAATGGCCACTTGAACCTGTCATTCCCATCCCCTTCAGTCTCTGAGAGCTCTTCCTAATATGCCTTAATGCCATTTCAAATGGGAGATGATGAATTAAGAGTAGAGCAAATTGGACCCAATAGGAATATACTTGACACTAACAAGATCCACCCGAGCTTCAGTATTTCTCTTGTAATTATCCAAAACAGGTCTCACTCTAGAATAGACCCATCAATAGCTTCAGCACAGCACCTCCTGGAGAGGACACCACTTCAGAGCCTGGTCCACATCTTCCTGGAGCAAAAGACACCATCCCTGCTGCCTGTGATCTTGTGGCTTTTGGTCTGAGCACTTCTTAGAATAGGTTCAGGATCTCAGGTAACTGCTTCTCACTATAAGTCAATAGCTCTCTTTTCTGTGTGTATGAGACTCATCTCCAAAGCTCTTTGGAAAATTAATGCATTTGTCCCACCCCAGATGGATTGAATCAGAATCCCTGGAGGGAGGTAGGACTGGGCCTCAGCATCAGTATTTTTTAAACACAGCTGCTTAAAAAATCCATATGTGGATCTATGGTTAGGAACACAGTCTTAAGTGAAGGAGAAAAAAATCTGCAAATATTTTGACTCTGCCTGTAATGAAAGGAATTCTGCCTTAGAGACAAGCATGCACCAATTTTGATTCTAAGAATAATGCTGTGGCCTTTTACCATGTCCCCCTGAGGTCTTCCACTGATTTCCTCTCTCAAATGGCAATTTATTCTGTTTTCCAACTCAAGACTCAAGGATGGGATAAAAACCTCCTGCACTTTTGCTGCAGCCACTGTGGAGAGTGGTATCAAGGTTCCTCAAAAGCTAAAAACTGAACTATCATACAATCCAGCAATCCCACTCCTGGACATATATCTGGAAAAAAGGAAAATCTAATTCAAAAAGATACATGCACTCCAGTGTTCCCAGCAGTACTGTTTACAATATCCAAGATGAGGAAATAACCCAAATGTCCATTGACAGATGAATAGATAAAGAAAATGTGGTATAGGAATATAATGGAATATTACTTGGCCATAAAAAAAGAATGAAATAATACTATTTGCAACAACATGGATGGACACTGAGATTACCATACTAGGTGAAGTAAGCCAGACAGAGAAGGAGACATATCACTAATATGTGGGAATAAAAAAATGATACAAATGAACTTATTTACAAAATAGAAACAGACTCACAGGTATAGAAATCAAACTTACGGCTACCAAAGGGGAAAGGGAGGAAGGCTAAACTAGGAATTGGGGATTAACATATATATACTACTTGTTTATAACATATAAACAAGGGCCTCTGTTGAGCACAAGAACTATATTCAAAATCTTACAATAACATGTAAAGGAAAACTAATCTGCAAAAGAATATATGTGTGTTTTAAAATGAACAAAAAGCTCTGCATTTATTGAGCATTTATATCAATTGACAGTGTTCTGCATTCCTGAAATGTAATTCACTAGACTGTCTTAATGAGGTAGCACGGTTTCAATACTTTTATAAAGGAGAACTATTAGGCAGTCTATCCAGTAAAACCACAGCTTCCGGGATCTCCCCCTCAAATTTTTCTGAGACCAGTTCCTCCTCCTTCCAACCACAAATTTCCAAGGAAAGCTACCATTTTGGTCCAGTGTCACTCCCAGACTTCAGATATAGATGATTGAGTTAGTGTTGGATATGGGCCTTAGCCAAGCCAGGCAAAACCTTTGTAGATTAGAATACAGAGAGGATTAAGATACATTGAGAAATGGGGGGTGGGGTGGGGAGGAAGAAAAGAAAACTCTTCTGTATGAATAACCTCTAGTCATGTAAACTAGAGGTGCCAGCAGTCTTTTTTTTTTAATTTATGGGAAGTCAAGCAAACTAGTTTAAGTGAACAAGAATGAAGTAAACACAGAAAAGCTCATATGATGGAGGAAAGTCTACACTGCATTCAAGGCCCTGGTTAGCTTAAGCTAATCTGAGTAGGTTTCTGTTAGTTGCAAGCAAAATAAATTCATACGACTTTACCTAGGACATACAACAAAGAAGTATAAGACTTTGGCAGATTCCTTATAGAAGTTTGGACTTCCTGGTGACTCAGATGGTAAAGAATCTGCCTTCAGTGCAGGAGACACAGGTTCAATCCCTGGGTCAGGAGGATCCCCTAGAAGAGGGCATGGCAACCCACTTCTTGCCTGGAGACACAAGGGCTGAGTGACTAACACTATAGAAATTTATAATCTGGGAGGCACAATAAAAAATTAAAGATTTTTTCAGCTCTTTCATGGAGCTCTTCTTTAGTAATTTCATGGAGTTCTTCAGGTCAGTTCCTAATCCCCCTCACCAGCTGTGATACCTTGGGTGGTTATTTCACCTCTGTGAACCAGTGTCTTCACCTTTATAAAGGATACTGATATTTGATGTGGATGTGAAAATTAAACAGTAATATACTGCCTGGTACTTGGCTGGGGCCTCAGCTAACCAGAATTCCTGCCCCTGTCTTAGAAGTAGAAGGGATTTTAAGGAACAAAGGGGAGAAGTGGCTGAGGGCTTCCATGCAAGATCTGAGCACACTCAGCTCTCCCTGGCTCCTGGCTGATGGAGAACAGGAGGCAAACCAGCATGGAACCCGAGCACTCCTGATCCCATGCAGCCCAGAGGGCATCAGAGCAGCCAATTAAGATGTTTTATCCTAAAAGTTCTCACTGAAAGCAGGTGGAAAGAGGAGGTCACAGAGCCTGGAGCACAAAAAAGAGAAAAAGTCCACATCTATATGTGCTTTGAAAGTCTTATTCTAAAATAAAAATTAGGGGAAAAAAAACTGGGTCATTGAATTGAAATTCGTCAGGATCCTCATTAAAAGTTTGGCTTCTTCTCATATGAATCTCAAATAATAGAAGAATATGAGAATGGCATTTGGTTATTTTAGGGTCATAGGAAAAGTTTAGGCTTTTGATCCAAAGAGATCTGGGTTCCAATTTTGGTTTTTTGGCTTAGCTCTGTGGCCTGCAATGAGCCAAATGTCCTGTTTTAATCTCAGTTTACCCCTCTCATCCTATTAAATGGAACTAATTTTCAGGGTTAATTAAAGGAATTAAATAAGATTCTTGTAAAGTGTCTTCATAGTGGCCAAGCATGATATGTGCTTGATCAATAAAAACTGTCACATCTCCAAACTCTGTAAAGCTTTTAAAAAAAAGTTTATTAAAGTATAGTTGATTTAAAATTGTTGTGTAATTTCTTCTATACAGCAGAGTGACAGTACATATGTGTGTGCATATATATATATATATATATATATACTTTTCCATACTCTTTTCTAAGATGGTATGTCACAGAATATTGAACATAGTTTCATGTATATGCAGTAGGAACTTGTTTATCCATCCTATATGTGATACTTTGACTATTAATTCTATCACATTCCCATTCTTTCCCTCCTCTATCTTCTCTCTCATGTGGCAACACCAAGTCTGTTCTCTATATCTGTGAGTCTGTTTTTATTTCCTAGATACATTAACTTGTATTTTCTTGTTGCTCAGTCGCTAAGTCATGTCTGACTCATTGCGACCCCATGAACTGCAAAATGCCTGTCCTTCACTTTCTCCTGGAGTTTCTTCAAACTCATGTCCATTGTGTCAGTGCATTTTAGATTCCACATACAAATGGTATTGTATGATATTTGACTTTCTCTTTCTGACTTAATTTGCTTAGTATGATAATCTCTAGGTCCATACAGGTTGCTGCATATGGCATTATTTTATTCCTTTTTATGACTGAGTAGTATTCCACTGTATATATGCACCACAGCTTCTTTATCTAGTCATCTGTCAATGGACAGTTAGGTTGTTTCCATGTCATGGCTATTGTCAATAGTGCTGCTGTGAACATAGCAAACCCCATAAAGCTTCAATGTGGCTCAGATCATGAACTCCTTATTGCCAAATTCAGACTTAAATTGACGAAAGTAGGGAAAACCACTAGAACATTCAGGAATGACCTAACTCAAATCCTTGTGATTAAACAGTGGAAGTGAGAAATAGATTTAAGGGACTAGATCTGATAGACAGAGTGCCTGATGAACTATGGACAGAGGTTCATGACTTTGTACAAGAGACAGGGATCAAGACCATCCTCAAGAAAAAGAAATGCAAAAAAAGCAAAATGGCTGTCTGAGAAGGCCTTACAAAAAACTGTGAAAAGAAGAGAAGCAAAAAGCAAAGTAGAAAAGAAAAGATATACCAATTTAAATGCCGAGTTCCAAGGAATAGCAAGGAGAGATAAGAAAGCCTTCCTCAGCGACAAATGCAAAGAAATAGAAGAAAACAATAGAATGGAAAAGACTAGAGATCTCTTCAAGAAAATTAGAGATACCAAGGGAACATGTCATGCAAAGATGGGCTCAATAAAGGACAGAAATGGTATGGACCTAACAGAAACAGAAGATATTAAGAAGAGGTGGCAAGAATACACAGAAGAACTGTACAAAAAAGGTCTTCATGACCCAGATAACCACGATGGTGTGATCACTCACCTAGAGCCAGACATCCTGGAATGTGAAGTCAAGTGGGCCTTAGTAAGCATCACTACAAACAAAGCTAGTGGAGGTGATGGAATTCCAGTGGAGCTATTTCAAATCCTGAAAGATGATGCTGTGAAAGTGCTGCATTCAGTAGGCCAGCAAATCTGGAGAACTTAGCAGTGGTTACAGGACTGGAAAAGCTCAGTTTTCATTCCAAAGAAAGGCAGTGCCAAAGAATGCTCAAACTACCACACTATTGCACTCATCTCACATGCTAGTAAAGTAATGCTCAAAATTCTCCAAGCCAGGCTTTAGCAATACATGAACTGTGAACTTCCAGATGTTCAAGCTGGATTTAGAAAAGGCAGAGGAACCGGAGATCAAATTGCCAACATCCTCTGGATCATCAAAAAAGCAAAAGAGTTTCAGGAAAACATCTATTTCTGCTTTATTGACTATGCCAAAGCCTTTGACTGTGTGGATCACAATAAACTGTGGAAAATTCTGAGAGAGATGGGAATACCAGACCACCTAACCTGCCTCTTAAGAAACCTGTATGCAAATCAGGAAGAAACGGTCAGAACTGGACATGAAACAACAGACTGGTTCCAAATAGGAAAAGGAGTACGTCAAGGCTGTATATTGTCACCCTGCTTATTTAATTTATATGCAGAGTACATCATGAGAAACGCTGGACTGGATGAAGCCTGAGCTGGAATCAAGACTGCTGGGAGAAATATCAGTAACCTCAGATATACAGATGAGACTACCCTTATGGCAGAAAGTGAAGAAGAACTAAAGAGCCTCTTGATGAAAGTGAAAGTGGAGAGTTGGCTTAAAGCTCAACATTCAGAAAATGAAGATCATGGCACCTGGTCCCAGCACTTCATGGGAAATAGATGGAGAAACAGCAGAAACAGTGGCTGACTTTATTTTGGGGGGCTCCAAAATCACTGCAGAAGGTGATTGCAGCCATGAAATTAAAAGACACTTACTTCTTGGAAGGAAAGTTATGACCAACTTAGACAGCATTTTAAAAACCAGAGACATTACTTTGTCAACAAAGGTCCATCTAGTCAAGGCTATGGTTTTTCCAGTGGTCATGTATAGATGTGAGAGTTGGACTATAAAGAAAGCTGAGCACAAAAGAATTGATGCTTTTGAACTGTAGTGTTGGAGAAGACTTGAGAGTCCCTTGGACTGCAAGGAGATCCAACCAAGTCCAACCTAAAGGAGATCAGTCCTGGGTGTTCATTGGAAGAACTGATGTTGAAGCTGAAACTCCAACACTTTGGCCACCTGATGTGAAGAGCTGACTCATTGGAAAAGACCCTGATGCTGGGAAAGATTGAGGGCAGTAGGAGAAGGGGACGACAGAGGATGAGATGGCTGGATGGCATCACCGACTCAATGGACATGAGTTTGGGTAAACTCTGGAAGTTGGTGATGGACAGGGAGGCCTGATGTGCTGCAGTTCATGGGGTCACAAAGAGTCAGACACAACTGAGAAACTCAACTGAAGTGAAGCGAAAGAACATACATCTTAGGATCAGAAAGGTTTGAGTTCCACTTTTAATTTGATGATTGTGTGAAATTATGAAAACTCTCAGAGCCTAAGTTTCCTTCTCTATTAAAAAGCAATAACAGCACCTCCCTATAGTGGACCCTGATTTTGACCTCCTAGATTCATTTCCCTTTCTTTCTCTCAGAGTATGATTTTTTTTTCAGTACTATAATTTTCCAGGTGTCCATATGCTTCTGGAAGGCTGATCTCTCCTTCAGCTCCTGGGTGACCTGACTGATCTGGAGGAAATCCTATTCTCTCAACTGATTTGGAGTAAGCATATGATGAGGCTTCCCAGGTGGTGCAGTGGTAAACAATCTGCCTGCCAATGCAAGAGATGCAAGAGATGTGGGTTCGATCCCTGGGTTGGGAAGATCCCCCGGAGAAGGAAATGGAAATCCACTCCAGTATTCTTGCTTGGGAAATCCCATGGACTGAGGAGCCTGGCGTGCTACAGTGCATGGGGTCACACAAAGTTTGAAAATTGTATCTATTTATTTATTTTTGGTGGTTCTGGGTCTTTGCTGCTTTGCACAGGCTTTCTCTAGTTGTGGTGAATGGGGTTACTTTTCATTGTGGTGCATGAATTTCTCACTGTGGTGGCTTCTCTTGTTGTGGAGTACAGGTTCAATAGTTGTGGTCCGCAGGCTTAGCTGCTCCATGGCATGTAGAATCTTCCCTGACCAGGGATCAACCTGTGTACCCTCCATTGGCAGGTGGATCCTTATCCACTGCACCGCCAAGCAGGTCCAGCTGTTTTATATAGGACAAATAAACAAGGTCCTACTGTATAGCACAGGGAACTATATTCAATATCCTATGATAAAACTTAATGGATTAGTTGTTTCTCAGTTGCTTCATTTGTTATTATTTTCTCCCATTCCGAAGGCTGTCTTTTCACCTTGTTTATAGTTTCCTTTGTTGTGCAGAAGCTTTTAATTTTAATTAGATCCCATTTGTTTATTTTTGCTTTTATTTCCAGTATTCTGGGAGGTGGATCATAGAGGATCCTGCTGTGATTTATGTCAGAGAGTGTTTTGCCTATGTTCTCCTCTAAGAGTTTTATAGTTTCCTTACATTTAGATCTTTAATCCATTTTGAGTTTATTTTTGTGTATGGTGTTAGAAAGTGATCTAGTTTCATTCTTTTACAAGTGGTTGACCAGTTTTCCCAGCACCACTTGTTAAAGAGATTGTCTTTAATCCACTGTATATTCTTGCCTCCTTTGTTGAAGATAAGCTGTCCATAGGTGTGTGGATTTATCTCTGGGCTTTCTATTTTGTTCCATTGATCTATATTTCTGTCTTTGTGCCAGTACCATACTGTCTTGATGACTGTGGCTTTGTAGTAAAGCCTGAAGTCAGGAAACTGCCTGATTTTAAAAAAAAAACGTGTACACCTAATTCCTCAACCCATTGTTAAAATATTTCAACCCTTTACCATTATCAAAGGAGAAATTCAATACAGATTGTACTCTTTCTTAACACTTATTTCAATCCATTCAGTTATCTTTTCTAAGTTGTATTGCCTTTCACCAAAGGCAATAGTATCACTTTCCCAGTTCTATATTCGAAGTATTCAGGCAAAATGAAGCTGGAAGTCTCAGATAATCCATATCTTGCCTTCAGTTTGGTCAAAGGAAATTCTTAGTTTTACTTCATATTTGGTAAATTATAGGGTCATAATTTTCTATTCTGTTGCAATAAATCACTAGTCATCAGATTTGTCTCCCAGATTGCATTGGCAAAAAATTTCAGGGAAAAATAATTTCATGTAGTAGTTCTGCTGTGCTGTAAGCAAAAAGGTTTGCCACAGATGTAAATGAACATTAAAGACAATGATTAACTCCTAATCTTTTCTTTTTAAAAAGATGTAAATAACTCAAATGATTTTGAGAGGTTTACATACTACCTTGTTTGCCCATTTTTAACCACATTTTTTTAAATGGAAGAGCAAAAATACAGTTTTCATGCAATTCTCAAATATCAAATGTTATTGTTTCATTTTAATATGTTAACATCTACTAATTTTCTTGTATATAAATCTAACTTAACATATTTTTCCCCTTAGGAGACTTTGGAGTTGGAAAAACTGCTGCCATTAATCAAATGCTTGAAAAGTTAGAAGGCTCAGGAGCATTTGATGTGAAATATGGATCAATTTTAGGAGAAGTCCTATTATATAATGAAATTAAAAAATCAAGGTTGTATACATTAAACTCTAAATTTGATTTGTCTGGTAAAAACATAGTTTGCCTTAATGTATAACTGTACCATGTTTTAAAGAAGCAAACCTGTTATGTGAAAATGCAAATTATTCAAAAGAGAAGTGAGAAGAATATCTCTACTTTTCCAGAGTATTAACAACTAGATTAATTTCTTTAAGTGAAAATTTCTTACATTTATTTTAAATAAAAAACTAAATTTAAGATCTCAGTTTGTTCTATATAACAAAGTACAATTAAAAGCTATTTTCCTTCCTTGAAAAATGCAACTAAAACATACAAATATGATGTAGCATATATCTGGGGTTTTAGTTTTTGTTTTTTGCATTAAAAATAAATGTCCTTCTTAGCAAATATAAAAAGTATTCTTTACAAAGAACTTTGTCATTCTGTGTCTCTTCCTGAGGGAAAAAAAAAGTAATGAAAAAGAAATCTAAATTGTGCAAATAAAGATTGTGTTTTAAGTTGATTCTGATTCTGTCAAAATATTAGAGAAGCCCAACATTGCTTGAATTGAATAAGAAACTGTAATTATGGAGGTATTCATATTGGACTTTTCCTCTAATCATGAATCTTATATGTCCAATGACCTGTGTCACATGTATACTTGGATATCTCCTGAACAGCTCTGCATTAACATAGACAAAGTATAACTCTTGATTTCTCTTCCAAATCAATTATTCCTCCAGTATGTCTCGCTGCAATAAATGAGACCCAGTTATTCAAGCCTGAAACTTACAAATCATCTCTGAATTTCCCCTTTTCACCTCACCTGCCCATCCCCAATAATCTGTCTGATTCCTCCCAACCCCTGTGTCCCATTTTTCTCTGCTGCATAGTCAGTCTTCTATTAGTCAAGTCTGTGCTGTCTTCAAAATACATCTGAATTCCTCTGCTTCTTTTATTCAATGTCACTGTTAGTCCAAGCCACCATAATCTACTTCTCACACTGATGATTTTGGAATATTAATAGTATCCTTCTACACCTAAGTAAGGCCTTTAAAAAGCAGAGAAATAATTTTTGAAGCATTTAATACAATAAGAATCTTTCCTTATCTGAAATATGATAATCAAAATAATGGAGTCTGAAAAAATTGATTTTACTATATTTCAGTATTTAAACTGAAGTGACCATAAAGAAAGATAACATTAAAAAAAAAAAAGAAAGAAAAGAAAAGAAATCCCTGAAGACAAAACCAAAATAAAGGTGAATGGGCCTTTTGTTGAGTGAGCCATAAGGAAAAATGCATTTTATAAAGGGACAAGAGAGTTAATAGCTGTAGAAAATATCCTATAGCCTGGTATTTTAAGAATTTGTTCAGTTTGTTTTTTAAGAGTAAGCCCATGTTTTGTTAAATTCGAATATCAATTCTAATGGTAACTAATTTTATCTTTCAAAGTGTGAACAGGAAAAGTGTACAGTTGTTTCCTAGTAGGCAATAAAATCAGCCAAACCCTGATACTTTCATTGTATTTTGTTCAGTTGGCTACTATGGTAAATAAGCTAATTTTGAATCCTTAAAACATTTTATTCCAATAGCTTCAAACAGAATATCAGCATCTTGCTTTCTGAAACTCATAAAACAGCAACTGGAGGTCTAGGTATGTATTACAGTAGTTTTAAAACCTTCCTGTCTCAATCATATGCATATCATTTCATACTGTCAAATATCTCAGAATAAAATTTTCAATTGTTAGTTTAAAATTTAAAATCTGAAAAACATCCTCTATCATCTGAAACTCTTCTACCCTACTCGAAAGCTAGAAAGAATGCTTATGGTAGAGGGGTACTAAAACTGCTTACCAGAAAGCCGATATCCTGGCTCATCAGTGGAAACAGACTAAGTCTAGAAGTCACTGAAAGCAATATCTGTCTATCCTCTTCAATGCTTTTAGAAATACTGCAGTAGAAAAGTTGTGATTCTATGCTGCTAAGTCGCTTCAGTCATGTCTGACTCTGTGCGACCCCATAGACGACAGCCCACCAGGCTCCGCCGTCCCTGGGATTCTCCAGGCAAGAACACTGGAGTGGGTTGCCATTTCCTTCTCCAATGTATGAAAATGAAAAGTGAAAGTGAGGTCGCTCAGTCGTGTCCGACTCTTCAAGATCCCATGGACTGTAGCCCACCAGCTTGTCCGTCCATGGGATTTTCCAGGCAAGAGTACTGGGAGTGGGATACCATATAGCAGTTCTCAAATCGAGCTTCAGGAGCCTCAGCCTTAAAAATCTGATTTAGTAGTGTGGGGAGCAACTGCTCTGTTCTGAAGAGGAAAAGATGGGTGGTCCAGAGATAGCTATAGAATGGGAAAGGGAGTCTGGCCCCCAAATTCCTGCCAAAAAAGTTGTTTTTACCAAAATAATCATCCATCCCAAATAATCCTTCTAGATGATGCTCATTCAAGGAACATGTCTTAATTTCAGTGCCTACATGCTGCTTTTTTGTTATAAATATACTAATGTTGGAAATCTAAATATTTTAAAAGCAGAGAAAGTTATATGTGTGCATTGTGCATAGAGGGTTCTATGAGTTTTCATGGATTTCCCAGGTGACTCAGTAATAAAGAATCCGCCTGCCAATGTAGGAGACGCAGGCTCGATCCCTGGGGCAGGAAGATTCCTTAGAGTAGGAAATGGCAACCCACTCCAGTATTCTTGCCTGAGAAATCCCATGGACAAAGGAACCTGGCAGGCTACAGTCCATGGGGTTGCAAAGGGTCTAACACACTAAGCAACTGCGCACACATGGGTTTCGCACTGTTCCATTTGACTATGGTTGCAAAGAAACACTCTTAACCACACAAAAGGAAGGAAATACTTGGAAACAGTTTATAGTTGGTGTTCCTTCTCTCACTGAAATGTCCTCAGAGTAATTTCTTGAAAATGACAATAGTAGAGTAAAATTATGTGATTTTTTATACTTTTAATAACTTAGTAAAGCACAAATATTCTGAAAGTATTCTAACTTGACCTTTTTCTATATGTGGCATCATAGATAAGATTACTAAAAAGGCAGAAGTTAAAACTGATGAAAGTTCATTTAAAAATAGTAATAAAGGAATTATAGTCTCTGCAATAAATTTTAACATCAATACGTCAGCTGCCAGAACTAAGGAGATGATTCTTAAGAAGTTAGTAAGAAGAACTAAAGACTCCTTGGAGCACCAAAAAACAATAGGGTAAAACATCTCCCATACCTGTTGACTAATATGCTTATACTACTCAAGTGATAGTGACTTACTTTAATTCATACTAATATATGGGAAAAGACAAGTATAACTACACTCCTGAACATTACTAGAAAATTCACTTTATAATGGAAACTTTGGTTTCCAGATCAATATAACTCCATTAACAACATGAAGAATTGTACTGATTCAGAATTATTAAGGCCCAAAGAAGCTACTAGAATCTGAATTAAATGTGAGTAGATAAGGCCAGAAAATGAGTTAGATGTCAGTGACCTTCTACAGTATATGTCAGCACATTTTTGTCCAAAAGAAAGGGAGAGAACTTTGTGATATCCACAGCATCAAGGAAAGGTACTAAGAGAATAGCTTTGTAATAACTTGGACAACTCCTACTTTCTTGAAGTGGTACTGGACATTCCTTATTTTTATTGTCAGTCTGCTTGGTGCATTACTAACTGTCCACTTGTTGAAACAAACACTCTGTCACAACTGAAATTTACAATCAGTGATTCCAGTCATTTCCTAAAATAAGCTGAAGGTCAAGATTCAGGACTGATTAGTAAGAAAATCACATGAGGGCCCTTAAGAACCCCTGAGTTTAACCCCTGTGCCCATCAATTTCAAGAGCTTTCAAGGATTTGATTCAGATTTCCCTTCCTTAATTTTAACTGAAGATTTAAATAAACTTTATGACTCTTTACTTAATTGGGTATGTCTTAAGGATTTTGAAAAGAATAATATTTGGTCAACCTAATCACAGAAATGAAAAACGCAAGTAGGTGAAATTTTGGTCAAATTGGTTTACCTATAATTACCCAGTTTGTGATAGAGGGCAAACAGAGTATCTTATCCAAAAAAGATGATATTGATATGATATTTACAAATTATGTAATTAGATAATTCAAAATAAATGGCTATCTGTATTTTTTAAATCTTTACTTGTTTTACAAAGATTAATGCAATCTAAAGGGGCTAATTCATGTGAATAATTAATACAATCAGTACACTTAAATGCATAATAGTTTCAAAGGTAGAAAGTAACACAGGTTTGAAAACTGGAAATGTACCTGACTTTTCTGTTGGTTGCCCCCAACAACAGCATTTGCAGCAGAATTTCAAGAGTCTAGTTCCCAATAACAATTTTATTCCTAAATCAGGACACATGTTAAATAAATAATGAAATACCTAAAACAGTGCATTGCCAATAGCAGGCATGCAATAAGTAAATGCTGCGTGAATAATATCCACGTTCCTGTGTAATAGCCTTGATAAGATTACTTTGTCCACCATCAAATACATTTCTAACTATAATTAGATATTGGAAGTCTGTAGAGAATGAGTAGTTTCCACTATTTTGAGAGATTACTGTTTTCTAAAATCATATCTTCAAAACAGAATTTAGTCATCTGCTTTTTAATAGAAAACTACACATCATTACATATAAGTTTCTTCTTAGTATATTCTTAGCATAGCATATTTAATATTCCTAATTCATAAATCGAGTTTAATATGTGTTTTTAAAACCTTTTGTCTTCTTTAAGATTGTAATTTTTATTGATGATCTGAATATGCCAGAATCAGATATGTATGGAACACAGCCACCCCTGGAGTTAATCAGACAATTATTAGATATGGGAGGAATTTATGATACTGAAAAAGTTACATGGAAGGTATAGTTTATACTAAGATTTTCTTCATCTTAACTGTTGTAATGTAACAATAAGTTAAATATTTCTAACAATGTTAAGTGAGTTAAACAAGATATTTAGAAAATCTAGTCAAATGGACATAAAGTTGAGATCTTAATTTAACAATTGTAATTACATCTTGCAATTCAGCACAAGTCTATGGGTTCACAGAAATTCTACTTTTAGTAGGATTAAATCTTAATAAAAATTGCAATAGGTTTGGTTTCTGAGTCAAAAAAATGCTCACTATTGTTAAACACATTAATAGTTATTCAAATTTTTCAGTGCCTCAGCAACTATTGAATATGAGAAAAGCTAGTAAAATGTGGCTTAAGAAATACATTCTTAAATCGCTATATAAGACTCTTTCACATCTTTATTTTCAAGAACATAAAGAATTTTCAGGCCTTACATACAGGGTCAAAAAAATTCCAAAGAGGTATTTTTATGTAATTATTTTTGGTTCATTGAACTCAATCAGAAGGGTTTAATGTTTTAAAAAGTAAATGTACTTTTCTCCTTATTTGGTTCCTTCTCTGGAAACCCTGGTTTCTAGAACCGACTTTATCATTTCAACTTCCTGAGCCTTGTTTCCTCATCTGTAAAATTAGATGGTTGTTCCATGTCTCAGATAAACTTGGTCCTAGGATCCTTGCTGACATACACTTGCTGGTGAGTGACATCAATTCAGATACCACTCAAACTGTCTAAATCAACCATCAACCCAAGGCAGAGAGCAGAATGGAGATGCAGGCCCTCAGGAAGAATCCAGGAGACTGGGATAAAAAGAAGGCAAGAAATGGGTGTGAAATGCACAACCTAAAGAATTTTCTTGAAGTGACATGAAAATAATGAGGCAGCCTCTTAAGGGTATTTCTAAGGCCTTGGGCATGAACATCTGCAGGAAAGAACTGAAAATGCCCATCATGCATAAACTGTGTTGTTTCGTTATGATTCCAGCTTTACAATGCCATGTTGTGATATGTCAAAATACTATGGAGGCAGTCAAACTTCTTCTCACCCAGCTAATCCTTTCTTCTCTACAGACACATTCACCAGGCTTTTCTCCTCATTTCTCACTTATTACCAGAATCCTTTTCACTAGCTTCAGTAACATATTCTTTATTTTCTAATGACTCGAGGCGGAAAACAGGGCTATTTCCAGGTGACATTTAGAAGGCCTCCTAGAAGTAACATGTCTTGGAATTATATTTAGGATGGGTTACTTCTTATATGCAGAGTACATCATGCAAAATGCTGGGCTGTATTCTGGCATTACAGTTTCAAAAGCTGAAATCAAGATTGCCTGGAGAAATATGAACAACTTCAGATATGCAGATGAACCACTCTAATGGCAGAAAGTGAAGAGGCACTGAAGAGCCTCTTGATGATGGTGAAAGAAGAGAGTGAAAAATCTGGCTTAAAATTCCACATTCAAAAAAGTAAGATCATGGCAGCTGGTCCCATTATTTCATGGCAGAGATTGGGAAAAAGTGGAAGCCATGACAGATTTTACTTTCTTGGACTCCAAAATCACTGCAGATGGTGACTGAAGCCATGAAATTTAAAAGCACTTGCTCCTTGGAAGAAAAGCTATGACAAACCTAAACAGCATATTAAAAAGCAGAGACATCACTTTGCTGACAAGAGTCTGTATAGTCAAAGCTATAGTTTTTCCAGTAGTCATGCACGTATGTGAGAGTTGGACTATAAAGAAGGCTGAGCTCCGAAGAATTGACGCTTTCAAATTGTGGTGTTGGAGAAGACTCTTGAGAGTCCCTTGGACAGCAAGGAGATCAAACCAGTCAATACTAAAGGAAATCAGTCCTAAATATTCATTGGTAGGACTGTTGCTAAAGCTCCAGTACTTTGGCCACCTGATGTGAAGAGCCACACCCTGATGCTGAGAAACATTGAGGGCAATAGGAGAAAGGGACGACAGAGGGTGAGATGGTTGGATGGCATCATCAATTCAATGGACACGAATTTGAGCAAACTCCGGGATATAGTGAAAGGAAAGCCTGGTGTGCTGCACTCCATGGGGTTTTAGAGCGTCAGACACCACTTAACCGAACAACAGCAACAACTAAGAAGACAGACTAATACTGTCATTGATAAGGACAGAGTAAAGTGATAAGGTAAGGTGATTAATAGTTAACTCCACTAAGGAATCATAAGTATTATTAAAGGAAAAAGTATGGGAGACCCCTGGAAGTTAATGATCATTTGAGAAAGCAGGTTTGTTTAACCACAAAGCCATGTAACAGAAGTGTGAGACATGCCCCAAAACAAAACAATAAGTCGTTGATTGCAAAGACATGTTTCTCTGTGCATACTAATAACAAAAATATAAAGACAAGGTGAATTATACCAAAACCTCATATGATTTACCATTTTTAGCATAGACCACCTTTCTGCTGATTTGAATAGTGCAATGACAGTCCCATTTTCACCATGTAGGGACAAGAAAGCTCCCACACCTGATGTGGAGGAGGAACTGATGATGGTAGCTTGACATCTACTCAAGAATGAGGAAGAATGTGGTCTTTTCCCACTCTCCACTTTTCCCTTGATTGTAAAACTATAGCCTACTAAATTCTGGATGAGGCATCCTCCTGCCCAACTGCTTATTAGCCTCACAAGCATCCTATTCTAATAAATCACTCTTATCACTTTGCCTCTCGTTAAATTCTTTCTACACTGAGACGTAAAGAACCAGAGCTCCTCAGAGCCCCCAGTGTGCCTAAACATTAAAAACCTTTGTCCTTTTGGAGCTGGGAAATAGGTATATATGTTTCACTTTCTATAGATACATTCAGTTACTCTTCCTTTTTACTCTTCCCGCAGAATATCCAAGATCTCTCTCTAGTTGCAGCTTGTGTTTTTCCAGTTAGTAGGAGATATATTAGCCCACGTCTGCTCAAACATTTTTCCATTCTGGTATTGCCTCATCTCCCACAAACTGCCATAAAAACTATTTTCCAGGTAATACATCTAATTTATTTTCTAGTAAAAAACAAATTTAATTCTATAGTATAAGGGAAAATATGAGAAATTAAAACCACTAATATTAAGAGAAAATTTTCTTAAGGGGATGGATTTTTTTCCCTCTGTATTTTCTGGCTTACTATTATAATTTGTCTCTAAATATAAAAAAATGTAAGTTATTGTGCATAAGAAACACAGGTGGAGCATGTTTAACAAATTCCAACTCTTTTTTTCTCAGCAATTCTAATCCAATATATCTGAGATGGAGCTCAGCAATCTGCATTGCCAACAAGTACACTTGGATTTTTGCTAATATTTGTTTTTTTATTTCCTTATAGAATAAAAAATTGAGAGAAGAAATTCTGAAATATCTTATTAGAAAAATGCCTCAATTTTAACCTAGTTTGATTAGAAAAATATGTCATATCCAAGTTTACTAAATTCTTCAAAACTAATTATGTCTTTTTCTTTTTTATAACATAAAATTTAAAGATTATTTTTTAAAATCTATTTTTCAAAAAGTACTTAGTAATCCTACAGATGATAAATAATCTACACTTCAAAAAACCTGGTATAGGGTATATACATATACCAATCTTAACTGAGATAATAGTTCTGTCACTTTATATTTCATCTAGTAACATCTCCTGGGCAACAAGGATATGGAAGAATTTTCAGTATACTGGTATTATACACACAGGTGGAGCATCAGTTGTCCCCAGAAAACACATAACACAGACCTCTAAATCTTTCACCAAACTAGGACCGATTGAAATTTTCTTCAGTTCTCAACTACTAGTCTGGCATCTGGTTTAAATGAATTCTGATTACTAACATTTTAAATAAACTTGATCTTCCATTATAGCGTATACATCTCCTTTCTAGTACGGATTAACTAAAAATAGTCTGTTCTTGAAAGTTTTGGCAAACTAAATTATAAAATTTCTCTTTAAAGGTTCATTTGGGAATGTATTTCTCTATCAATAACTTTGCACCAGAAGTTCAGAAAACTAAGGATCAAATAATATCTTGCTGTCTAGCTGTATACTGTCAAGTATGTCAGACTATGTTACCAACTCCAACAAAATGTCACTACATGTTTAATCTGCGAGATATATTTAAGGTTTGCTTTAAAATTTCATTCTCTAACTTAAGTTTAAAATTCAACTTGAGAAAATGCAATTTTACTGAACTGACTTTCTCTCCATTTCCCTACTCACTGATACTGTCAACACTTAATTGTTAGAAGGGGAAAAACAGAGCAATTCAAGTTGATTAGTTTTGCTGTTAGCAGCTTATCCTATAAGCCAGTTAAAAAGAATCATTAAAGTAATTCCATGCAGAGAATTCAGTGATGAAACCTGTAAGACTCTTACAAAGTAAAGCCAATCTACTGACGCCAGGTTGTGGTGAATGAAAGTCAGTGTTTATTGTAAGGCGCCATACAAGGAATCTGAGACAACTAGTGCTCAAGCATCTCCAACTCCCCAGAGGGTTTCAGCCAAGGACTTTTAAGGATCAAGTGAGGGAGGGAGTAGTAGGGTCTATGATCAGCTCGTGCACAATGCTCTGATTGGTTGATGGTGAGGTAACCAGGCCAGGTCACAGGGGTTACCATTATCAATCCTTAGGCTCCAATAGGTCTGGGGCCTATGTTCTCCTGGTCATCAGTAGTAAACTTTTCTATTTGGTGGGAGTTTTAGCATATATAAAAATTCAAGAATTGTGCATCTAGGTACTTCAAAGAGGAGCTAAAGCAGAGAATATGAGGGAGGGGTCTGTCCCCATCAGGGGACATACTGGCTAAGATTCCCATCAGGGAAAGAAGTGACCAGGCTATAACGTAGATTTTGGTTTTGCTTTATTTCTGAGAATTTATTGCAGCTCTCAGACAAATGAAAGCATGTATGCATTTCATAAACATGCTGAATTTTCACAAGCCTTGCTTTTACACCAGAGAATGTTGCCAACAGTGCTGATTTAGTCAAAGAATTTTCTGGATTAAAATGTTTTTTTAAAAAAAATCTTTTTTTGGTTTGCTTTTTATCTCCATGCTATGGGACTTTAGCCCAAAATAGTACATATATTTGAAATGGGTTATAAATTTTTTAACCCAAATTGGCAATCTTAGAACATTAAGAAGCATCACTTATCTCCAGCAATCCTGTGAGGAGTTTTTGAGCCTTCTCCTTCTAAGGGTGACACTATGCAAGCTTTCTCTGGTTTAGAACTTGTCCATCTCATCAGAAGTTCAGATTATCACTTGTAGGAATTGACAAATTGGGATTATTGCTCTATTTTTATAGAAACATAAACCTGCAAAAAAAAAAAAAAATGAGGCTTTACTTTGCAATCTACCTGATAATGGTTTTTGAATTGTTGTTTTTAAATCCCTAATAGCTTCTTCTAGGTTTACTGCAAGCTGACAAGTATGTTGTAAACCCAAAGAGATGGCTGCTCTGTTCTTTGTTCATGAAGCCACCCGAGTGTTTCATGATCGCTTACTTGAACAAGCTGAACAGATGCTTTTCTATCAGATTCTTTCGAAAGAAATTGAGAATTATTTTCAGGTAAAATTATTTGAAAATTTTTTGTAAATGGTATCTTGAGCAAAAGTGTTGTTTTATAAACATCATCAGACATTTCTATGATGTTAACTAAAAACTTTATTAACAATTCCATTTTTTACTTGCAAATGTCTAAATAATTTATAGATTTGGAACAACTGAAATGATAAGATCTTGATGTCTTTGAAAGTGAAAGAAAGTGAAGTCCCTCAGTCGTGTCCGACTCTTTGCAACCCCATGGACTGTATGGAAGCCCACCAGGCTTTCAGTCCATGGGGTTTTTCCAGGCAAGAGTACTGGAGTGGGTTGCCATTGCCTTCTCCAGGGGATCTTCCCCACCCAGGGATTGAACCCAGGTCTCCCGCATTGTAGGCAGACGCTTTACCCTCTGAGCCACCAAGGAAGCCCATGTATTTGGCCTTTTAAGAGCCTTGAAATTTCTCATTTTCCTCCAGGACTGGCAGGCATGAACACTTTGACTCCTCATCCCTCTCCAGCCCTTTGAATTTTAGTTTGTGCATGCTTCTCTAGTCCAGGTTACAAAGGAAAGTGCTTCAGTAACTGATTCACTAACAGTTGTAGCTAAATGAAGTGGTGAGCTCAACTGCATTACCCTACCTCTCTGCTGCTACTGCTGCCAAGTCGCTTCAGTCGTGTCCGACTCTGTGCAACCCCATAGATGGCAGCCCACCAGGCTCCCCCATCCCTGGGATTCTCCAGGCAAGAACACTGGAGTGGGTTGTCATTTCCTTCTCCAAAGCATGAAAGTGGAAAGTGACAGTGATGTTGCTCAGTCGTGTCCCACTCTTAGCGACCCCATGGACTGCAGCCTACCAGGCTCCTCAGTCCATGGGATTTTCCAGGCAAGAGTACTGGAGTAGGGGGCCATTGCCTTCTCTAACTCCTCTCAATTCCTTTCCAAAGATGATGGCTCTTTTCTTTTTTCTCCTCTTTGGTAGCACTATAGGAAATAAAATAAACTCAAAGGTACAACTTTTTTACAACAGTGAAGAAGAAATTTGGAATACAAACTTTGTACATAGAGATACACATGCACGTAAGCCTAGCATCCAACACAGATACATATATGTAAATCTCTGTCTATGTATACATACATTTGCATACACATATATTTTTTTCCTTTTATCTTTTTGCCATGCCATGTGGCATGTAGGATCTTAGTTCCCCAACCAGAGATTTAACCTGCACCCCCTAGATTGCCAGCATGGAGTCTTAACCACTGGACCACCAAGGAAGTCCCCATATATATTTTTTAGATAAATCACAAATTCAGAAATCTTTAAAAAAATTTTTGTAGACACTCATCATTACTTTCCTTTAATCTAAGTTTCCTGCTCCTCAGCCTAGACCCTTCTTGGTATCATCATTCATGTTAATCCATAACACTTCTGCCCTCCAACTTTTTAAACATCTGGTAAAACAATCTTTTCACTAAGTAGCTATCTCCACATCCACCAACAGCTCCATCTACTTACCCAGAGTTTCTCAGGGCTCTACCCAGGGTGCAGTTCTTCTTGTCCCTCTTTGGGGCTGCTCTTTGGTGATGGTTCACACTCATCTTACTCCTACTTTCCTTCACACAGGCAGGAGAATCTCCAGCCCTTTCTTTTCTCACTTTCCTTCTCTAACAACCTGAGAAGCAGTTGAATACAGAAGTAACAAACACAGGCTCTGCCCAAGTTCAAAGCCCAACCCTTCCATTTATGAGCTATGAAACCTGTAGCAAGTGACCCCTCTACCTAGACAGTGTATTCAAAAGCAGAGACATTACTTTGCCAACTAAGGTCCGTCTAGTCAAGGCTATGGTTTTTCCTGTGGTCATGTATGGATGTGAGAGTTGGACTGTGAAGAAGGCTGAGTGCCACAGAATTGATGCTTTTGAACTGTGGTGTTGGAGAGACTCTTGAGAGTCCCTTGGACTGCAAGGAGATCCAACCAGTCCATTCTGAAGGAGATCAACCATGAGATTTCTCTGGAAGGAATGATGCTAAAGCTGAAACTTCAGTACTTTGGCCGCCTCATGTGAAGAGTTGACTCATTGGAAAAGACCCTGATGCTGGGAGGGATTGGGGACAGGAGGAGAAGGGGATGACCGAGGATGAGATGGCTGGATGGCGTCACTGACTCCATGGGCGTGGGTCTGGTTGAACTCCAGGAGTTGGTGATGGACAAGGAGGCCTGGCGTGCTGCAATTCATGGGGTCGCAAAGAGTCGGACACGACTGAGCGACTGAACTGAACTGAACTGAACTGAACTGAATAAAAAGGTAGTAATTGTACCTACTTCATAGGACTGTGTGATAATTAATGGCACTAAGTTATGTAAAGTGTTTACAACGGTTTCTGACACATGATAAGTGCTCAGTAAATGTAAGCTATCATTGTATTAAAAATGACCAGATCTTATATCTACTGTTCAAAGACAGGCCGGTGGTTTGGCAGAAAGAGCCTGAATGATAGAATTAGAGCTTGGCTTGACTTCTAGATCTGTCTAATATTACTCTGGGTACTTCATTCTCAACATGAAAAACCATTTGCAAAACCATTTCCAGTCTTCCTTCACTACATTCTATGACTCCCCTACCCCTGGCGTTTCCTACCTCAATGCTGATACTATCATTCAAGCCTCCATCCATGTCAGAAATTTGAGCCCCTCACCTCATACTTTGGCCAGTGCAGAATGGTCTCTGTTGTCTCTTCCTTTATTCATATAGGTCCCTTCCCTTGGCTCTCTCCTGACCATCCTTCTAGATTCAGCTCATGCTTCCTCTTCTGCTGGTCTTCTCTAGCCTAAATCACATTGTTTCCCGGTTAAGTGTCTTTGTATTGTCATAGGACTATGGGGTTTTCCTATCCATAGGACTAATTAGAATGTTATTGCCTATGTCTTTCTCTAACTGATGAGTTCCATGAGAACAAAACGTTCGCTTTTTATCCCCACCTAAATCTCCAGAGTTTAACATCCTCCCTTACCCTAGCTGGTACTTGATAAATACATCTGGGATGAATGAATAGATAAAGGAATGAATGAAGGAACGCAGAAGCTTTGCTAAAATAACCATCTAAAGAGAGCTTATTTCTGTCCTGGGAGAAGATCCTAAATTCTTGCCTTATGCATTCCAACTGCGATTTAGACTTTGCTAGACCAAAGAATAGATGTAGAGGCAGTAGAATATGAGTAAGCAAATACTTAGGGGAGACAGGTCTTTCTCTAGTAGGAGTTAGTCCTACAGACAGTAAGAACAGCTACAGTACCCCCAAATTAAAGAACTATTACCCAAACCTACTTTAAAAATTTAAGGATATAAATTATTCCTGTAAGAATTTGGGTTTATACAATACCATTTAGTCAGTTATTTGACTGGTTGACTTTTTAAATAGTAAAATGTGATAGCTCTAATAACAGTTAACACTTCCAATGTGCCAGGCACTGTTTTAAAAGCTTTACCCATCATTACTCAATTAAATCTTCATAACATCTCTGTGATTTAAGTCCTGTTATAATCCTCATTTTACAAATGAAACTGAGGCAAAGTGAGATTAAGAATTTGCTCAATTAACTAATTTCCATAGTTAGTTAAGTGGTGGAGTCCTGGCTATCTGACTTCAGATAGTCTCTTAACCATCATGTCATATTGTCCCTCGACCTTCCTTTAGCCTTTTGCTTAAACAAACACCTTCTGAGAGCCTATTAAGAATTTCCAGGGCCAGACATCAACTGAGGTAAGTTCTAAAACCTCCACAGAACTAATGTAAGCCCTGCCTCCAAGCACCTTACAACCTAACAGGTGTAAGCGCTGTAACAGGCCCATCCACACACCACCATAGTAGGACAAAAGAAGAAAGAATAATTTTATCTCCCTAGTTTTAGGAAGAAGGAAATGGTCAGACTTCAAAGAAGGGATTAGCCCATGAACTTTGTCTGAAAGACAGGCAAGGGTTTTCAAGTGAACCAAGAAAGCAAATATGGAAGCTTGCAAATCTATGGTGGTGATTAACAATTGATTAAGGAAAGATTCTCTTTTTCAGATTGTTGGTGAGACCTCGTGGTATCAACATGTTATTCCCACAGCAGCAGTTCTTAACCTAGAGACTGTAGATTCTCAAAGAGTTCTTAAACAGAACTGCATTTCAGTGTATTTAGTTTCCTTTGCAACCCTTGCATTTTGCTATATGTGTTTAAAATGTTATTCTTATGAGGAGTCCACAGGTTTCACTGTCAGAAGGGGGCCCATGGCCCAAAAAAAGGTTAAGAACCCCCAAGACCTAGACCTACTGTGCTAAGAACTTCTCTGATATAAGTACATTGTTTTAGTTTTGATAATAAGTAAAATTGTGCTATTAACAGTTTCTATTCAATCACCTTACAATAGATCCAATGGACCAAAGAAAAACTGATGAATGACCCAATTATATTTGTGGATTTCTTGGATGTAAACAAATCTCATAAAAAGAAAACCTATCAGTATACCAATGACTATAATAAACTTGCTGAAGTACTTACTGAATTCCAAATGAAGTTGAATTCAGCGTCTTTGGAGGTAGAGACACATACTATACAAAAATCTAAGGAATACTATTTTCAAATATATATTTATATATACACACACACATATATATAGGCTTCCCTGGTAGCTCAATCAGTAAAGAATCCGCCTGCCAGTGCAGAAGACTCAGGTTCGTTCCCTGAGTTGGGAAGATCCCCTGGAGAAGGAAATGGCAACTCACTCCAGTATTCTTGCCTGGAGAATCCCCATGGACAGAGGAGCCTGGTGAGCTACAGTCCATGGGATTGCAAAAAGTCAGACACGACTGAGTGACTAACACTACACATATGTATATGTGTATGTAAAATCAAATATTTTTGAGATGTATGTTTATGTATAAGAGCGAGAGAGATCAAAAAGTGTACCCTCAAATTTTAGTGAAGACCAGTAAAAGTGTAGGTTTATATTGTTGATCTAATTTGCCTCATCTAAATAAAAGGTGCACAACTGAGGTGGTAAAATGCTGAATTATTAAAGTTAAGGGAATTAAATGCAAGAGAGGGTGTGGCACCAAGTAGCAGCAATATAGCTGGGACTAATTCAATTTTTCCCATTGTGCTGTGCGTAGTTTTTCAGTCGTGTCTGACTCTTTGCAACCCCATGAACTGTAGCCCTCCAGGCTTCTCTATCCACAGGGATTCGCCAGGCAAGAATACTGGAATGGGTTGCCATGTCCTCTTCCACGGGATCTTCCCAACCCAGGGATCCAATCCAGGTCTCCCGCATTGCAGGCGGATTCTTTACCATCTGAGCCACCAGGGAAGTCCAATGGGAAACTACATTCCCATTACAGTTATGAGCAAAGGTGATTTGGAACATAGACACCAACAAAATCAGATACCATACACGGATTCCCTGAGGCTTGTTCTACCCCAAGACAGAGAAATAGAAAACCACCCTGGATATTGCTGCTGTTCCCTTCATCTTCTTCCCGCAAGCCTATGCCCGCTTTCCAATCTTGCTCATCAGAATACTGGCAAAAGGACAGTTCTCATTGTGCACACTTATTTTCTGTAAATGTAAACTAATTTACTGGGTATAAATTATTGGATTATCAGATTACTCATTCTCACTTCTATATCTTGTATGTAAAACCACAATGAATGCTTAATTTTTCTATGCCTATAATCACTTTATTTTTTTCTTTTCCCCTGATAGATTTCTCATTCCTTGGTATTTTTCAAGGAAGCCATAGAACACATTGCAAGAGCTGCAAGGATCCTTAGACAATCAGGAAGTCATATGTTACTGGTAAGAATGTAAATTTTTCAAATTTTTTTAGTATGCAAAATAAAAATTAAGGAAATTCAATAAAAATCTATTCTGCTTACAGAAATTTAATTTTTGCACACTTTCTATTTATGAAAGCTCATATTGACTCGTGACAAGATCCTTGTCCTCTCAAAAGTGCATAAAGGTTCACCAGCTATTTGTTTTTGGAGGCATTTAATGTGTAAAAACATTGATGGATCTGGCACCATCTCTAGCATATCTTTAGTATTAATACAGTGTCTGTGCAGGTGAATCTTGACTTCAAAAATATTACAATTCCTTGAACATTTATTTAGAAAAATGAGTTGTTGCACAAAATTTTACTGCTCATGAAGGCAAATGAGAGTTAAATTCTTGGAAATTCCACCAAAACCTTAAATAGAGAAAAGCTTTCAGAAGGCTAAATAAAATCCAATGTATTCAGCCAATGATATGTCACATTATTATGACTATTTTTTTAAGTTAGTCATTCAAATTATGTTCTCAGATCACAAAAGAATTACTACTGGAATCAAGAACAGGACTTCCCTGCTGGCTCAGATGGTAAAGCATCTGTCTACAATGCAGGAGACCTGGGTTGGAGACCTGGGTTCGATCCCTGGGTGGGGAAGAATCCCTGGAGAAGCAAATGGCAACCCACTCCAGTACTCTTGCCTAGAAAATCCCACGGACAGAGTGGCCATGGGGTCGCAAAGAGTCAGACACGACTGAGCAACTTCACTTCACAATAACAGGAAGATCTGGAGTATTCACAAATATGCAGAACCTTTATAATACATTCCTAAATAACCAATGGGTAAAAGAAGAAATCACTAGAGAAATTAGAAAATGCTTTGAGGTGAATGAAAACAAAAACACAACATACCAAAACAAAAAACAAACAAAAATAAACTACAACACAACATACCTAAAGCAGTGCTTCGAGGGAAATTTACTGCTACAAATGCCTATATTTTATTTTATTTTAAATTTTTTATTTTATATTGGAGTATAGCAGATCAACAATGTTGAGATAGTTTCAAGTGGATAGCAAAGGGACCCAGCCTTACACATATATATGTCGATTCTCCCACAAACTTCCCTCCCATCCAGGCTGCCACATAAGATTGAGTAGTTCCCTGTGCTGTAACAGTTCAGTTCAGTTCACTTGCTCAGTCATGTTCGACTCTTTGCAACCCCATGAATCACAGATGCCAGGCCTCCCTGTCCATCACCAGCTCCCAGAGTTCACTCAGACTAACGCCCATCCAGTCAGTGATGCCATCCAGCCACCGCATCCTCGGTCGTCCCCTTCTCCTCTTGTCCCCAATCCATCCCAGCATCAGAGTCTTTTCCAATGAGTCAACTCTTCGCAAGAGGTGGCCAAAGTACTGGAGTTTCAGCTTTAGCATCATTCCTTCCAAAGAAATCCCCAGGCTGATCTTCAGAATGGACTGGTTGGATCTCCTGGCAGTCCAAGGGACGCTCAAGAGTCTTCTCCAACACCACAGTTCAAAAGCATCAATTCTTCAGTGCTCAGCCTTCTTTACAGTCCAACTCTCACATCCTGCATAACTACTGGAAAGACCATAGCCTTGACTAGATGAACCTTAGTCGGCAAAGTAATGTCTCTGCTTTTGAATATGCTATCTAGGTTGGTCAAAACTTTTCTTCCAAGAAGTAAGCGTCTTTTCATTTCATGGCTGCAGTCGCCATGTGCAGTGATTTTGGAGCCCAGAAAGATAAAGTCTGACACTGTTTCCACTCTTTCCCCATCTATTTCCCATGAAGTGATGGGACCAGAAGCCATGTTCTTTGTTTTCTGAATGTTGAGCTTTAAGCCAACTTTTTCACTCTCCTCTTTTACTTTCATCAAGAGACTCTTTAGCTCCTCTTCACTTTCTGCCATAAGGGTGGTGTCACCTGCATATCTGAGGTTATTGATATTTCTCCCAGCAATCTTGATTCCAGCTTGTGTTTCTTCCAGTCCAGCGTTTCTCATGATGTATTCTGCATATAAGTTAAATAAGCAGGGTGACAATATACAGCCTTGATGTACTCCTTTTCCTATTTGGAACCAGTCTGTTGTTCCATGTCCAGTTCTAACTGTTGCTTCCTGACCTGCATACAGATTTCTCAAGAGGCAGGTCAGGTGGTCTGGTATTTCCATCTCTTTCAGAATTTTCCACAGTTTATTGTGATCCACACAGTCAAAGGCTTTGGCATAATCAATAAGCAAAAATAGATGTTTTTCTGGAACTCTCTTGCTTTTTCCATGATCCAACGGATGTTGACAATTTGATCTCTGGTTCCTCTGCCTTTTCTAAAACCAGCTTGAACATCTGGAAGTTCATGGTTCACGTATTGCTGAAGCCTGGCTTGGAATAGTAGGTCCTTATTGGTTATCCATTTTACATATGGTGAAAGTGAAAGTGAAGTCGCTCAGTTGTGTCCGACTCTTTACGACCCCGTGGACTGCAGCCTACCAGGCTCCTCCGTCCATGGGATTCTCCAGGCAAGAGTACTGGAGTAGGGTGCCTTTTCCTTCTCCATTACATATGGTAGTGTGTACAAATCTCAAGTAAATAACCTAAGTTTCCACCATAGAAAACTACAAAAGAAAAGAAAACTAAGCCCAAAGAGGAAGTTATATGAGAGAAAAGATGAGAGAAGACTGTAAAGAATAGAAAAACAGTAAGAGAATATCAATGAAAACGAACCAAAAAAAATGGTTCTTTGAAAAGATCAACAAAACTGACAAATCTTTAGAGAGGATAATCAAGAGAAAAAAGGCAAGAACACTCCAACTATTAAAATCAAGTATTTAATACACCTTGATGAAATGTACACCTTCCTCGAAAGACATAAATTACTGAACTGAAGAAATATAAAGTCTGTACTTACATAACTAATAAAAAGATTGAATTAGGAATTTTAAAACTTGCCACAAAGAAAAGCCCAGGGCCAAATGGCTTCACTAGAGAATTCTAACATTTAAGGAAGAATTAAACCAGTCCTTTACAACTCTTCCAGAAAATAGAAGAAGGAATACTTCCTAGCTAATCTATGAGACCAGTATCACCCTGATACCAAAACTATATAGATATCATGAAAAACAGAGAACTACATACCAATATCCCTGTGAATATAGTTGTTAATTTTTTAATGAAATATCAGCAAACTGAATGTAACAACATATGAATATTATATAGCATGGCCAAGTGAGTTTTATTCTAGGAATGTGTGTTTGGTTTACATCCCCAAATCCATTAATGGAAAAGGAATGAACTGCTGATGCATACTACAACATGGAGAACCTCAAAACCATCATGCTAACTGAGAAGTCAGATGCAAAAGACTTCTTACTGCATGATTCCATTTATAGGAAATGTCCAACAAAGGCAAATCTATAGAGAAAAAAAGCCTATTAATGGTTGCCTGGAACTGGAGATTAGAAAGAGGATTGACTGCAAATAGGCTTGAGGGATATTTAGGGGATGATAGGAAATGGCAACCCACTCCAGTGTTCTTGCCTGGAGAATCCCAGGGATGGAGGAGCCTGGTGGGCGGCCGTCTATGGGGTCGCACAGAGTCGGACACGACTGAAACGACTTAGCAGCAGCAGCAGCAGCAGAAGTACTCTAAAAATGGATTGTGGTGATGGTTACATAACTCAGTAAATTTACTAAAAATCATTTAATTGTGCACTTAAAATAGGTATGGTCTATAGTTTGCACCTTAATAAACTGTTTTAAAAGGGTAAAACTTCCCAAAGAGCACTTCTTGAGTGTTATTGCCCACAGTAAATGGAAAAAGACTTTTTTGAATCCTTACAAATGAAGACTCAAATGTTGATTGTCACATTACAATGATTTATAAGCCTATCTATGCTATTTTTCCAGATTATCTTTTCAATGCAGTTATTTCATGTAGTTCAAGAGGCTGTGAAGAGAAAAGATTAAAATATTGAAAGTGTTTGAGGGCCTTTTAAGATTTTGATAAAATACTTTATGTTTCATGTGTTTATCAAAGCATTTTAAAATAGTCTTAGGTAGTTTTACTAACTTTCTAGCACATCTAAGTAGAAAACTTTTTATTTCTATTTAGAAATAAAATTTCTAAATTTTTTTTCTACCCAAGATTGGAATAGATGGATGTGGAAAAGAAACTTGTGCGACTCTGGCCTGTTATTTGGCAGAACACAAAATATACCGGGTACCTTTATCTCACAATTATGCCTACTTAGAATTCAAAGAAGATTTCAAAAAAGTGTTTATCAGGCAGGATTAGAAGGCAACCCCTCTGCTTTGATAGTTAGTAATTTGGACCTAGATCAAGTAAGTACTTTTTGTTTTTACTATTTTCTAAAGTTTAATATTTATGTGGAGTGGCACATAAATTTTATTACTGCAGGTGGCACAGTGGAGCCCTCCAAATTTAATATTTGAAAATAAAATATTTATCTATGGTCCTATTAACCTGCCATATCAATTCTTTTCATTCTTTTCATTATTTTCCATGCTTATCCAATCAGCCTATAGAGTTTATGAATATGCAATCATTCTGTAGATAGTTTTACATAAATACCACAATAAAAGAATTTTCTATCTCTATAATTTTAATTGACTAATTGGAAGTAATTTATCTGTATAACTAAAGTCATCCATTTTACATTAAAACCAGTTTTATAATCTGACTTTTAAAAGCAGCCCTATCATCTGTATCCACTGTCTGATCATGTAATCAACAGTGTGTTCTCACAGAGTTTGAGGCTTCTATTTGTGTCCTTTATCCTTCTACTCAAGTTTCACCAAAGCCAAGACCTTTCTTTGCAGCTTATGCCTTATTTATATGTTACCAAAAAATGTTAATCGCTCAACTTTTAAAAAATCTATTCTTTTGCATAAGTTATACCCTTCCACAGCCAAAGTATAATTAGGAATACCACCTCAGATTGTATGTACTTCTTTTTGGCAAAATTTCAAGGGAATATTGTTTATTATCTATGATCCAGAGGTGTATAGTTATTAGTATTGTTTCAAACTCCCATTTTGTTTTTTCTCCTGATACTGAGCCTCTCTCCCTAGAGTTATATGTGTCTGTTTGTTTTTCATGTCATATTTTGAAAGTAAATCCAAGGGCCATGTCATATCTGCTATTCTCCATAATATCCAGTTTTTCTGCTTTAACTATATATTCACCCTTCCCAAATTTGAATATTCTGCTCCTTAATCAGGTTGAGGTTTCTGCCAGACACTTGCTAGATTTCAGAAGATGTAGTTTCTCCCCTGTCAAGAATTATCATTCTAATTTAAGAAACTATTTTTCAGAAATCCACTCTCAAAGCTGAACTGAACATGGCTCCCATGTTATTCAGGGGTTTCCCTGGTGGCTCAGCTGGTCAAGAATCTGCTTACAATGTGGGAGGCCTGGGTCCGATCCCTAGGTTGGAAAGATCCATTGGAGAAGGGAGTGGCTACCCACTCCAATATTCTGACCTGGAAAATTCCATAGACTGTATAGCCCATGGAATTGCAGAGTCGGTCACAGCAGAGTGACTTTCACTTTCACTTTCCATGTTATACAGAACTTTAAGGTTATTGCATCTCCTTTCCAGACTTTTTCTAGCCACATCATTGCTTTCCACATGACTCCAAAAAATGGAGTTATGACTTTGTTAAGTTTGTTAACATTTGTTAAGTGCAGGGTGCCAGATGGTGAGCTACAGTTTAACAAAAGACAAGAGAATCTGAAAGAGAAGTTTATTACTCAGGTTCTGCAGGAGGTACACAGCATGCTTTGAGGGAACCCACGGGAAGTCAAGGCAAAGTGCAGGGGGTGGGGGGTAGGACCAGGGCACACACCTTGATTGGGGGTGCAGTGCTTTGTAGTGCTTTTGGAGTTTCCAGGCTAGGGCCAGATTGGTCAATTCAGACCCAACAAGGGTAAGTTCCATGGGGGTCTTATCCAAGGAGCACATAAAGGGAAGGCTCTGGGAAGCAGGGAAGACTGTTGACACAAAGGCTGTTGGGAAGTCATATCAGAATTTACATCTGCTTGTAACTCTGTGGGTTGCTATCTAAGGCATGTGCAGCCATGAGAGGTATAATGTCAGTTTAAGTCCCCCAGTGGGCTGCTTGGCCAAACAAAACAGGTGCTGAGGCAGTAATACTATGGAGGAATTTAGCTAGACTCTCAACAAGTAGGCTATAATCAGAGTATTTAATAAATTTTTGGCGGCTCTCCATCATGTCTTAGGTGAGACAGGAGAGCAGTTAGCTCCATGCCACCTCTGTTGGCCTCTATTGGATGCAGCCCCCCGTTCTTTGCCCTTTCTCAACTGGGCTGAAATACCAGGTCCCCGTGAGTAGCTAAAGAATACTGTATCTTGAGGCACTGATAATGCTAATAATGCTTTTTTTGTTAAAAGAAAGCTTGGGTTTATTCTAAAAACCAAAATGCTCATACTTTTTTTTATTACTCCTCTGGGAGAATTTCTTTCATTGCTGCTTCTCCTCTGTTACCTTCCCATTCATTTTGGAATCCTTTATAGAGCTGTTTTTGGTTAAAATAAGCTTTTGGCCATGTGATTTCTAATAGTCTGTGTAGTATTCAAGCACAAAAGTAGAGATACCGAGAACTACTATAAACTGTGTGAAGCAGAGTCCCTGCTCAACTTAATTATTGTACCCACTCCTCCCATGCCTCTTCCCCAGTGCACAACACAGTGTTTGGCATACTGTCGGTACCAAATCTGTTTCCCTAATGTTTGAATAAATGAATGAATAGATGAAGCTTATTTTGACTCGGAAAAAATGTTTTTGATGGGTTCACATTAAGAGAACTTATTTTTTGATCTAAGTTCTCCTGAAACACTATTGCTTTCTTGATTAGCTTTGTCCAGAGTAGAATACATGCCCAATTTACTCATTCCTGATTAAATGTATGTTTTGCCTAAGGAGTTATTTATGGAAGATTTGAACAGCATTATTAATTTGGGGAAAATACCTGACTTGTTTGAAAATGAAGAGCTGGATGCGATTGCCCTCAAGCTTAGATCTCTTGCCGAACAGTCTGGTTATGTTGATAATAAGCAAGCTTTACTTTCGTTCTTCCAAAAGGTACATTTTTGTGGATTGCCTTTATCAAATTGTCATATTAAATTGAAAACAGACTATGTTAAAATTCACAAAATTTTATGCTAGCATCCACTATTTGTTGAAAATAATGCTGCAATGAACATAAAGGTCTGCATTAAAAAATAGACTATGTTTATAATTCTGTACATGAATTTCAAGTTGGATAATTTCTTTGGTTTTTTACATGAGTTTTTAAAGCTATAAAATGACTGCCATCCTTATACACAGACACACCACAGGCAGGACAAACATGAGCAAGAATCTGGAACTGACTGGCTAACAATGACTTAAAAAAATAATATTAGCTTGAGGCAATAAGAGAAATAAGATCCCAAGATTATTTCACACCCTGTAATCCATTTCTAGCCAATGAGGTTTTTTATTTCAGTTGTATGCTGGTAACAAGCCTGGAAAGGAAAGAAACAAGAATTCCTCATCCCCTTAAAAAGCCTTAGAACTGTCCAGGAAGTTATGGGTTATCCAGGTAGAGCAGGTAATATTCAGAATGAACTTGGCAGTGAGCTTGCTGTGAAAGAATCAGCTTGATGAGAGATATCAACTGGACAAATTAACTAGGCATTCTGTGTCTTTAAGACATGATAACTAACCAGTGGCTCAGTGAACAGATAGATATGATTACCCAAGCCAAAATGTACACTGGTAAAGTACCACAGGCCAACTTATTTCTCAAGTCAGTTTCTATCTTTTATGGAGACATTTGAAAATTGAACTGAACCACCATCCCTTCCTCAGCAGATACTTAGTGATCTTGCACAACAAAAACATGTAAAAAATTCTGGGGATGGAATCCACAATTGTAAGAGAACAATATAATATAAATGAATGTTTGAATTGAGTTGTATTTTAAAATGCTGCAGTAGAAAGAAGGATAGGAGTTATCTTGAAAACTTGTGGCACTCTAGCACTTCTTTCGGAGAAGGCAATGGCACCCCACTCCAGTACTCTTGCCTGGAAAATCCCACAGACGGAGAAGCCTGATGGGCTGCAGTCCATGGGGTCGCTAAGAGTTGGACACAACTGAGCAACTTCACTTTCACTTTTTACTTTCACACATTGGAGAAGGAAATGGCAACTCACTCCAGTGTTCTTGCCTGGAGAATCCCAGGGACGGGGGAGCCTGGTGGGTTGCCGTCTATGGGGTCGCACAGAGTCGGACACAACTGAAGCGACTTAGCAGTAGCAGCAGCAGCACTTCTTTACAAAATGGTTTATCCAATAGATTGTAAGTGGAAAAGGAAAATGAATTCTTATTTACAATGTGTCGAATTGTGCCCTCCAGAAATAAAAAATAAGAATCCTAAGTAGAAATCAATTTTAATTTTATATATATTCCATACTTTCAAAAATGATTTGAGGTTTTTTACAGTAATAATAAATAGTGAAAACACCGTTTAAACTGTTGGATATCTTCAAGTAGGAGTTTGCAAATGGGCAAAGCAAAGAGAGGTAATTTTATTTTGTGGGTTTTCCCAGGTGGCTCAGTAAAGAATACGCCCACCAGTGCAGGAGGCACAAGAGACAAATTTCAATCCTTGGGTCAGGAAGATCCCCTGGAGAGGGAAATGACAACCCTCTCCAGTACTCTTGCCTGGAAAATATCCATGGACAGAAGAGCCTAGTGGGCTACATACGGGGTCGCAAAGAGTAGGACGATTTCATGTTCAATTTAAAGATTTCTGTATTTTGTAAATTTTGTATTGAGGAGTTGCATTTGCTTTTATAAAAATTTTAAAGACAAGCAGGAGGGGGAAACTCTTACCCTTTAGTCTTCTTTCAGCTTTACCACTCTTATTTGGCAAAATAGCTTGCTTGATACTCAAAGATATTATCACTTTGTACAAGTTGAGCCCTTTGAGTTAGATGGACCATTGACTCACTGAAGCTGCTTTCAAAAATGTGGTTTTATCATAAAGTGACACATGAAATAAGGAAGGAATCTGTGCCCTGTGGTCAGTCCTTCCAAGAAGCCAAGAACAGCAACAACACAACCAGTTTTCAGGTGGGGCAAGGATGCAGGCAAACTTCTTTGAAACTAGCACTTTGCCTAGGACCTGAAAAATTATATAGAATCTAATACTGCTTGGCTGTAATCCTTCAGCTGTAGGAGTTTATTAGTATCTCTGCGGTGTTCTGTACATAACATTATCTGATTCTTTGCATCTCTTTTAGCTTTAATTCATCTGACTGTTTCTTTCTTTGAGTTTCTATGAGTCTTAAATGCACACCATCCAGAGGAAACAGTTAAACAGACAGACTTATCACCATCTGATATAAACTGCCCTACTGAATAGAGCTCTAGCACCAGATCCCCTTATAAAGGAATGTTCTGAGTCCAGTGACTCCCCTACCCAGTCCATCCAGCTGAAGCCAAGAGGGTGAGGTCCCCTAGAACAGAACTTGGCTCCTTTCCTCAGAAGGGCTCTGTGAAGCTTGTAGTTTCCCTTGGAAGGACTCTGGTTTATGACAGACACTCAGTACATGATTGGTAGGTACTCCCCCCATTAAGGAAAAAGTTGAAACAAATTTTAAATGGAATTTTCCATATAATATTTTCTTCAAAGCAGTGGATTGCATTTAAACAACTTATATTTTCATTAATTTTCAGAGAATACATAAAAATCTTCATATTCTTATGACCATGAGCCCTACAAGACCTAACTTTCACCAAAACTGTAGACTATATCCTTCCCTGATCAGCTCCTGCACGGTTGATTGGTATGAGAAGTGGCCGGAGGAAGCTCTCCTGATTGTAGCTGACGCTTTCTTAAAAGAAAAAGTGGATATTGAGAACAGAGAGGTAAATATAACCCCTTTAAAGAAATCTAATGCAAGTGAAGATTTCAATTTATTATCAGAATCCAACAACACTACCTCTCTGAATGACAATGAACCTTAGGTGGGCAAAGAGGGGCAGTTCTGGGCAAAATTATGAAATAAGTCAAGTGTTTGTCTTGACTCTTTTATCGGTTCCTCATCTCTTTTGCCCCCTAATTCACCCTGTCTCATTGATGCCCAGATTCCTCACTGCTGGGGTCTCTTCACTGTTCTGCCCTCGTGGTGGACAGCAGATTTCCACGAAGGTAAACAACCTCCATTTTTCATGCTCTGGTGAGGATTCTGCAACCTTCTGTGTACTTCTTGTGAATTTGACTGGGTTGGTTACAGCAACACAACTACGAAGAAATGAGAGCACAGGCCACACACAAAATTACCTCAGAACTCATGAGCCACAAGGCAGTAAGAATCTAGGTGATTCAAATGAAGATCCCGAGAGATGTTGGCAAAAGAAGTTGTAAATTCAGAGAGGCCTGAAACTCTGTGGGATCTAGAAAGGGGCTTACAACCTTAACCTGTCCAAGTGTTCAGGGAAAGCAAAGGCCAATAAGGGTAGATCCAGGGTGGAACCAGCAAGAAATTGCAGCTGAGTTAAGAGTGACCAGTTTAGCTAGGCTTGGTGGATTGGAGATGCGTAAACACAACCAGATTATGTTCAAGCCAGATTCTCTCTGAAGGCAAGCAAAGAGGACACTCTTTCTACTCTAGTCTTGCCTACCTGTATCTCTACATTGATTGATCCATTGATTTCCATAAGGGATGGTTCCAGCCCCCTCCCCCAACCCCTGCAAGATACCAAAATCAGGATGCTCAGGTGCAAAAGAAAGTCACTCAGTCATGCCCAACTCTTTGCGACCCCATGGACTATACAGTGGCTTCCCTGGTGGCTCAGAGGTTAAAGCGTCTGCCTCCAATGAAAGAGATAGTCCATGGAATTCTCCAGGCCAGAATACTGGAGTGGGTAGGGATCTTCCCAACCCAGGGATCAAACCCACGTCTCCTGTATTGCAGGCAGATTCTTTACCAACTGAGCCACAAGGGGAGCCCAGGAATACTGGACTGGGTAGCCTGTCCCTTCTCCAGGGGATCTTCCCAACCCAGGGATCAAAGTGGGGTCTCCTGCATTGCAGGCAGACTCTTTACCAAGTGAGCTATGAAGGAAGCCCTGGATGCTCAAGTCCCTTATATAAAATGGTATAGCGTTTACCCATAATATGTTCACATTCTATGATATATTTCAAATCATCTCTAAATTACTTGTAATACCTAATACATTGTAAGTATATGTAAATAATTGTAAATACAATGCAAATGCTATGTAAATAGTTGCCAGCACAAGAGAAATTCTTATTTTGCTTTTGGAAAATTTCTGGAATATTTAAGAAGTATTTTCAGTGGTTATTTGAATCTGTGGGTGCAGAACCCACAGATACAGAGGCTGACTATACATCCTTTAAGTCCTTACATTTTTCTAGCTTTATTTCACTCATGAAAATTGGATATCTTGCTATCAATAACCTACTTTAAAGAAAGGAAGATACCAGATAAAGCACTATAAACCTTGGCCATTGACAATGTACCCTAAATCCTTGGAGTGCTGCCGCAGAAATAATGGAAAAACCTAGCTGAGATGTTATTTATTGTTAACCTTTTCTCTTTTTGTCTTCTCCACCCTAACATCATCCCAACCACTAAAACTCATGTATTTTTAATCCCATTCATCCAAACCCTTTTTCTGCATCTCCACATCTCAGAAATGACAAGTGTATTTGCATTGTCAATTTTCGTGTGTGTGTGTGTGTGTATTTAGACTGCTTTCTCTTAATTCTTAGAAATTACTTTTTCAGAACTTAAAAGAAAAACTTGTCCCAACATGTGTCCAAATCCACAAAAGCGTAAAAGAGTTGAACATAAAATACTTTCAAACAACTAGAAGGCATTGTTATATCACTCCCAGTAACTACTTGCGATTCATGGATACATTTGCCCACATTTTGAAGTCCCGAGAGAAGGAAATGCAAAAGAAGAGGTAAGACTTTGAGACCAAGTCAGATATATGTATACTATATTTGTGCTCTTATTTGTAAAAAGGGATACAGATGCAAGTGAACCCCAATCCACCTTTTCATTGGAGGGAAAAGAGCAAAAGCTACAGAAGATCTTAAAAGAGGTATGTGTCTGTCTCCCCTGTGGTCATTCACAGGCTGCCCCTGTAAAGGCAAGGCTGACAGATTCTGCCAGTGAAGAAGCAACAGACTGTTAAGAGTCAGACATGGACAATGAAAACAAGAGTAACCAGCATTGCCATTCCCAATGTCCCTTATCCCATGAAATGAAAGTGAAAGTCACTCAGTTGTGTCCAACTCTTTGGGATCCCATGGACTGTAGCCTACCAGGCTCCTATGTCCATGGGATTCTCCAGGCAAGAGTACTAGAATGGGTTGCTATTTCCTTCTCCGGGAATCTTCCCAACTACAACACTGATAGTGGGATGCCCTGCTGCTGAGAAGTCCACAGCATGCTGCAGCTCAGCAGTTTTAGAACCTTCAGCTGGATCTGGGAAGGTAGGGGAGGAAACCTGAGGTAGAAAGTCTCATATCTAATCAGAACTCTAGAGTCGTTGAGAAACAATCTCATGACAGCCTCCCAGAAGATAAAGACAGTGGGAAATGGTCTTATAGCATCTGCTCACAAGCATTCCATGCTCTCATGTTCCAGAAGGATCACAGACTTATCTCAGTTGTAGTTAAACCTTCTCCTGTATGACCTATGTGAAAGCATGAAAGGTTGCCAGGGTACCACATGAAGGCATTCCTTTACAGCTCTATCCTCCAACCTGTCATTTATCCAGCTGAAAAAGAATAGCCCACTCTATCAGATACCCCAGTTAAGTGCACTGATAGGGACTTAGACCAAATCCATTCTTGGACAACATTGGGTGAGAATAGCCAGGATGACTGCCTCTTGGAGAACAGACCACAGACAGATTTCATGTCTTGAGCCAAGCCAGTTAAAATTGTTATTGATCCAAATGTGTCAATAATTGGCAGTCGCCCATACTCTGCCTTTATTGGCCAGATGGAAGATCAGGGCAATGAAAATTTTCACCACCACTCATGCTTGAGAGTTTAAACTAGTTTGTATATGGCACAAGGAGTATAGACCTGACATTTACAGAAGCAGTAGCAACCTCAGCAGCAGCATCTTACTCATATGGTATCAGAATCTCATTTATTTTTTGTCAACAACTTTGAGTGGCACATTCAACATCAGTTGTACAGCAGTTGCTACAGTCTGTGAAAACAGTCCTATTAGTTCAAAAGGTTAATCTTGTTCCATTATTTTATATAAAGGCCATTCACTCCTCTGGGTTAGCAGTTCCTAAAATGTTTCTGAAAGTCCATGGATTAAACCTTTTGTTAGTTAATGATTAAATTGAGTATGATGGCCACAGGCTGGGTGAATTGGCTAGATGCCCTGAGACAAGAGTTATAAGGGACTGATGGAACTTCCTTCTGCCTCCGACCTCCAGGTTTCTAAGGTGGCCCCTTCTCGCCACCCAGGGTTGTTGCTCTCCAGTCACAGTCGTGATTGGTATAACCAGTGTCTGTCACAATCACTTCGTCCACTTCCCCGTCTTCCCCATGTCTTACCCACAGTGTACATCCCCAAGTTGCTCAACAGTTTCCTCCTTATGTACCTTGAACTATCCTAGAACATCTCCTTAACCCCCTGATGTGTAATGAGGATTACCATAAGTTATAACCTTCTGTGCCTGATCATTATCATCAGTATCCATCAGCGCTCATATCCATAAAGTATATCGAGGTGGTAAAAAGAAGCACCAGGTTATAAGTCCAAACGTCAGAGCTCTTCTTTACTTCTTACAAATCCAGTAAGAAGTTTTCCAGGGATAGATATGGGACAAGAAAAAAGGGAAGAGAAGGGTTAATTATGTGCTTTGGGTCTCTTACATCCAACCCACGCCTCTTCTCTCCCTCCAAAACATTTAGCATCCTGTTTCAGTGGGAGATATCTTTTTGGGAAATAATCACTTTTAAAGCCCAAATTACCTGTCACAAGTGTGTGCTTCATTGGGAGCTTAGTTTCAATTGTCTATGTTTCTTTAGTTTTTCCTTTCAGTCCATTTTATTTTTAATATCACCTGTTTCTAGGGGGTCATATGTTTACCAACTAAATGCTAAGTGCAATGTCTGACGTACACAACACACAACAAATAATAACTCTTTAAATAGGTAAATAGTATAAAGAGACTTACTTTAGGAAGATCACTCTGGTATGGAAAATAAATTGTAGAGAGACAAAAAATAAAAACGAAGAAGACTTAAAAGCTAATGTGGTAATCCACATGAGATTTTTGAGGGCCTATCCTAGAGCTAGATAAAAGAATATCAAAAATATTGGTGTAATTCACAATTTAAAGGGTATGGGTGATGATGTTCTCATAGATTATGAAAGCCCAAGAAATAGAAACCATTTATCAATTTTTTAGAAAATGCTCTACGAAACTTATCCCCTGTCTTAGAACTAAAATTTTGTTGACCAATAGCTTTGTAGTCTTCTTATTTAAATTTTTCAATTTATTTTATTCCATACAAATGTATATTTTCAGTTTTTTATTCCAGTGAATAGATAAATGAAAATTTTTTCAAACTTATTGTTTCTTATTTGAAAAGAAACTTTGTTTTGGACATTATTAGATTCACAGGAAGTTACAAAAATAGTACAGAGGGTCCAAAGCACCTTGTGCTCAGTTTCTCTCAGTGCTCACATTTTACTTAGCTGTAGTACACCATCAAAACCAGGAAACTGTCATTGCCACAATGTGAGTTTATAGTTCCATGCCATTCAGCTTTATCATTTGTAGCGATTTGTATAACCACAACAGCAGTCAAGATATAGAACTAGTTCATTATCAAAAGATTCCCCCTACTGCTACCCTCTTTATAGTCACTCCCACTCTTTTCCTCTTCCTATTTTAAATATCTTGCAACTGCTAATCTCGTCTGCATTTCTCCATTTTTATTCTTCACATACAGAGAGTGATAGTGCTTTCACTCAACATAATGCCTCTGGGATCTAAGCTATTGCATGTATCATGAGTTTATTCCATTTTATTGCTAACGTAATAGTCCATATGTGTGTACCACAGTTTGTCTAACCATTGAAGGAATTTGGGCTTATTCTAATTTGGAGTTAGGAATATATCTCTGTACAGGTTTCTGGGCAGATATAAATTTCTGTTTCTCTAAGATAAATGGCAAGAGTATGACTGTTAGGTCATCTAACCTATGAAGAAAATATCAAATTGTTACTGAAAATGACTGTACTATTTTTTGTAGTTTTATAAATCATGTATGGGAGATTCAGTTTCTCTGCATCCTTGAGAGCATTTGGTATTGTCACAATTTTCTGTATTGACTATTTTAATAAGTATGTAATTATATGACATTGTGATCTTAATTTACACCTTAATGGTTAGTGATGCTGAGTATCTTTTCATCCCTTATTTGCCATCCTTATATCCTTTTCAGTTTAATGTCTCTTCATATCTTTTTCACATTTTCTAAATTGTTCAGATTTTTCATTGTTAGTTTGAGAATTCTTTATATACTCTAAAATAAGTCCTTTGTCAGATATGTGGATTACAAATACCCTATTCCAGTTGGTAGCTTGTATTTTCATTCTCCCTTTCACAGAGAAAAGGGTTCTAATTTTTGATAAAGTCCAATTTATGATTTTTTTTCTTTTATAAATTATGCTTCTCCTGTCTAAGAACTCTTCACCAAGCCCTAGATCCTGATTACTTTTTCCTATATTTTCTTCTAAAAGCAGTATAGTTTTACATTTAATTCTATGGTCCATTTCAAGTTAATTTTTGCATAAACATAAGGTGTAAGGTTTAGGTTACAGTTCATCTGATGTAACTGATGCCCCAGCACCATTTGTTGAAAAACCTTTTCTTCCTCTGTTGCTTTTGCACCTTTGTCAAAACTGAGTTAGGTGCCCTTGTGTGGGTTTACTTTTGTCTTCTCTATCTGTTCCATCAATCGTCATATCTATCTCTCTGCCAATACCACATAATCTTGATTACTGTCGCTATGTAATCAGTCTTACAATCAGGTAGAATAATTCTGCCCACTTTATTCTTTTTTTTCAAAATTATTTTAATTACCTTAGTTCATTTGCCTTTCCATATAAATTTTAGAATAAGTACATCTATACATTAAAAAAATTTTTTTACTGAAATTCTGACAGGAAACCTATATATCATTTTGGGGAGAATGGGCATCTTTACTATGTGGTCTTCCAGTCCATGATTACAGTGAATCTTGCTTGGCTATTATTTTGTTATATCTATACTTTCTTAATTGATGCAAAGAGCCAACTCATTGGAAAGACCCTGATGCTGGGAAAGATTGAGGGCATGAGAGAAAAAGGAATGACAGGATGAGATGTTTGGGTCATTGACTCAATGGACATGAATTTGAACAAACTCCAAGAGATAGTGAAGGACAGAGAAGCTGATGTGCTGCAGTCCATGGGGTCGCAGAGAGTTGGACATTACTGAGCAACTGAACAACAAAATGCTTTCTTAATACTTTCTTTCCCTTCAGGGAACGTTTCCATATGGGCCTATCCAAGATCCTGGAAACAACTGCTCTAGTTACAGATATGCAGGAGGAGCTCTTGATTCTTGGCCCTCAAATAGAACAAAAAACAAAGGTGTGTTTGATTTGGGATCTCTTCTAAAACTTTTATGGTTTAATGTGGAATGGTGTTTGAAAGCAGAAGCTGATATTTGACAAACATGGGTTAGAACTTCAGCTTTATTACCATGCAGCTGTGCAGCCTCTCTTAGTTTTCTTATCTGTAAAATGAGAGAAGCAGTAACAACAACAGTAGCAAAGTAGTAACATCATTGTATTTTTAAATTTATTTTTATTGGAATATAATTGGTTTATAATATTGTGTTAGTTTCTGCTATACAGCCACATGATTCAGCCATATGTGTACATATATGCCCTCTTTCTTGGACCTCACTCACACCCAGCCCCCATTCCAAGCCTCTAGGTCATCACGGAGCACCAAGCTGAGCTCCCTGTGCTATGCAGCAGCTTCCCACTGTCTATTCTGGACATGGTAGTGTATGTATGTCACTGCTACTCTTTCAGCTCATCCCACCCTCTCCTTCCTGCCCTGTGTCCACAAGTCCTTTCTCTTCATCTGTGCGAATTGCCATATGACCCAGCAGTTCCACTACTGGACATATACCCTGAGAAAATAGTAACTCAAAAAGACTCATGTACCCCAATGTTCATTGCAACACTATTTACAATAGGACATGGAAGCATCGTAGATGTCCATCAACAGATGATTGGATAAAAAAAGATGTGGTACCTATATGTAATGGCATATTACTCAGCCATTATTATATTTTAATAATTAAATGTGATAATTGATATATGTGCTCAGTCGCTCAGTTGTGTCTGACTCTTTTTGACCCCATGGACTGTAGAACACCAGACTCCTCTGTCCATGGAATTTCCAGGCAAGAATACTGGAGTAGGTTGCCATTTCTTCCTCCAGGGGATCTTCCTTCCCCAGGGATCAAATCCACGTCTCCTGCATTGGCAGGTGCATTCTTTAATACTGAGACACCTGGGAAGCCAATAATAAGTATTTACCTAATTATAAAAGAAATAGAAAAATCTGCAGTTATTAGTTAAATACATCTGAAATGCACTGTGGTAACTTGCAGTTGGCCTAGTATTCTAAAAATCATTACTCATCATCAATCTTTATGTGTATGAAATTGCATGAAATCATATATCATAAAATTATAATTTTATGAAATTATATTTGTTGTAATCATTTTTATTAGTCTATTAAACAAATATATTTTGAGGTGATTTTGACAAATTCTGTAAGAATGAAATAAGCTATTTGATTTATCTTTTTAAAAAGATATGTCTCTTAAAACTTATTTTAAGAAGAGTTGTTTGGTTGATTAGGAGAAAGAAATCCTAATGGAAAAACTACAGAAAGATTCCCAAGTGGTTGAGAAAGTTCAGATGCTTGTTAAACAAGATGAAGAAATCATGGAAGAAGAAGTAAGAATCGTAGAAGAGTATGCTCAGGTAAAATTAAAATATAATCAATGAAAGTCACTTAGAGATTTGCAAAATTGTTTCCTACTCCAAAAATTTAAGTCAGACTGCTGCTGCTGCTAAGTCACTTCAGTCGTGTCTGACTCTGTGCCACCTCAGAGACGGCAGCCCACTAGGCTCCTCTGTCCCTGGGATTCTCCAGGCATGAATACTGGAGTGGGTTGCCATTTCCCTCTCCAATGCATGAAAGTGAAAAGTGAAAGTGAAGTCGCTCAGTCGTGCCTGACTCTTAGCGACCCCATGGACTGCAGCCTACCAGGCTCCTCCATCCATGGGATTTTTCAGGCAAGAGTACTGGAGTGGGGTGCCATTGCCTTCTCCGTTAAGTCAGGCTAACTGCTCGTAAATATATGGTGTTCCTACTTTGCCTGTTTTTCATTTTTTTCCCAGAAAATATTATATTAATACCTACTACATGCAAAGTACTATTAAGTGAAGTGCAAAGACAGAGAGTTCCTTAGGAAAATAGATAGTCTGGTTCTTCTGGTTACAATGAATAAAACGCATTCAACCCATATCAGAAATGCATGTGGCTTCCAAGAGGATCATGTGAAGGATGGAAGGGTTGTTGCGGTGGCCTCCTCCTTTCCTCAATGCTCAGCAGGAAGCCCTGCAGTTTATTTGTGTCCAAGTGAGGGGATTTACCTATTATGTTATCCAGCTTGGAGGCGGGAAGGGGGTTCAGGATGGGGAACACGTATATACCCGTGGCAGATTCATGTTGATGTATGGCAAAACCAATACAGTATTGTAATTAGCTTCCAATTAAAATAAATAAATTTATATTAAAAAAATATGGACAGGTAGCTTGAAAAGGTTTCTCAGAGAAACCTTGGATTGAAAATAATGCTAACAGTGGAATTACAAGTGAACAATGAGAAGACGGCAGGCCGATACCTCTCATATCTCTGGTATGATCTATTTATTCTTCAGCCATGATTTTAATGATGATATAATCAGATCTAACAAGAAGCCAACAAAATATTTTGAAATTATCAAAAAGGCTATTAGAAATATCTATTCACATTCACTATTGTTTATAATAAACCTTGCCTAAATATTTATTGTGGTACTTTGAGATATTAGCTAATGATAGTAGCTTTTGTATTTAACATAAATAAATAATTCCCCCAAATGAGGTTTTAGCTAATAAAACCTTTTTTTAAATTGATGGAGTTGCTCCATGAAAAACCTTTGAACATGGAAAATGTGAAATTCCACTCTCTGCCTTCTCTGACTAGGGGTGGACATTGATCAGACCAGGGTTGAACATTTGGTAATCTGCTACACCAGACTAGTTCCTATTGGAATTCTGACTGGAGAGAACAGAGGGAAATTGGCCAGTCTAAAAAGACAGAATTATTCAGGCAATGAGAGAAGTGACACAAGCCAAATAAACAGTCCCTAGAGGAGAGTGAAAAGTTGGCTTAAAGCTCAGCATTCAGAAAACGAAGATCATGGCATCTGGTCCCATCACTTCATGGGAAATAGACGGGGAAACAGTGGAAACAGTGTCAGACTTTATTTTGGGGGGCTCCAAAATCACTGCAGATGGTGACTGCAGCCATGAAATTAAAAAACACTTACTCCTTGGAAGAAAAGTTACAACCAACCTAGACAGCATATTCAAAAGCAGAGACATTACTTTACCGACTAAGGTCCGTCTTGTCAAGGCTATGGTTTTTCCAGTAGTCATGGATGAATGTGAGAGTTGGACTGTGAAGAAAGCTGAGCACTGAAGAATTGATGCTTTTGAACTGTGGTGTTGGAGAAGACTCTTGAGAGTCCCTTGGACTGTAAGGAGATCCAACCAGTCCATTCTAAAGGAGATCAGCCCTGGGATTTCTTTGGAAGGAATGATGCTGAAACTGAAACTCCAGTACTTTGGCCACCTCATGCAAAGAGTTGACTCATTGGAAAAGACTCTGATGCTGGGAGGGATTGGGGGCAGGAGGAGAAGGGGATGACAGCAGATGAGATGCCTGGATGGCATCACTGACTCAATGGACATGAGTCTGAGTGAACTCCAGGAGTTGGTGATGGACAGGGAGGCCTGGCATGCTGCAATTCATGGGGTCGCAACGAGGCGGACACGACTGAGCGACTGAACTGAACTGAGAGCTGCTTTGTTTTCTGAAGATGATCTGATAAGAATTTAAAATTATAAAATAAGTCACCTTTGACATATATCTGTACAAGGAATCTGTAATTTCTCACTTTTTTCAATGAGACATTTTAAAACATCTTTCCAAATTATGATAATTATTACCAAAAAGTCCATGAATCCTGATTAATTCTTGTTGGATAACTCTCATCAAAAAAAGGGGGGCAGATGTACAGTAGGTTTAGAATAGTGTACATTGCATTATCAAGTATATTCATGGAAGAATGAACTTCCATTTTGAGTAGGTGTCAATGAGGATCTACCATCTACTTACAATTTACTCATCTTAATAAGTGGAAGGATTTTCTACAGACAAGATTCTGATGCTAGACACTATAAGTACAAGTTATATCATAGGATGACCTCTGGCCCTTCACGTTAGTGTCACATCACCAGGAAAGTTGGAACAGCAGACAACAGAAGTATTTCTAGAAGTCATTCGTATTTGTAATAGCATGTAATAACTTAATTATACAGAGAAGTGACTCTAAGCAACATAAATATAACCCCAAGTCAGCTTGTTAGCAAAATCTCAAAAATATCCACAGTCATTCCAGCACCACCTTTCATGATAGAATAGCCAGCAAAAGTCAGTCAAAAAGGTAGAGAAATTGATCTTATCTGATTGCAAATAGAATGTCTTACTTTTACATGTCTTACAAAAATGTATGACCCTGCACACATATTGGCAAAATTCCTTCCAGGAACTTGGAAGGGGATCTGTGCAGCTGAAGGGTTTTAAGCTTCATTAGCCTGGAGAATCCCAGGGATAGGGGAGCCTGGTGGGCTGCCATCTATGGGGTCGCACAGAGTCGGACACGACTGAAGCGACTTAGCAGCAGCAGCAGCAGCTTTACAGTAATCTGTCTTTAAGTGGCATATTCAGTCACTTAGTTGTGTCCAACTCTTTGCAACCCATGGAGTGTAGCCCGCCAAGCTCCTCTGTCCATGGACTTCTCCAGGCAAGAATACTGGAGTGGGTTACCATTTCCTCATCTAGGGGATCTCTCTGACTCAAAGATCAAACCAGTGTCTCCTGCATTGGCAGATGGATTCTTTAGAATTCCATCTTTAAGTGGACCACTCCCAAAAGGGCAATGTTAAAACTATACTGTCTAACACAGAAGGCAGAAAACACTCAGTTTTCACTTCTCACAGATAACTTCTCATCAGAGATTGCAAAATGCACTAATTTAGGACAGTAACACATGTTTCTAACAGTGCAAGCATGTGTATACATCCCTAAGTTATACAGAAGCATAACTTATGGGCATTGTAAAAATGTCGAATTACATTTTCCACTTAAAAATATAAAAATTTTAAGTATGCAACTATATTCATTCAAATGTATTTAGGGACTTATAACTTTATTGCAGAAAGCTGACAATGAATTAAAAAGTGTACTGCCAGCTCTCGACAAGGCAATTGGGGCTCTAAACGCCCTGGATAAAGCTGATGTCTCTGAATTAAGGTGAGTAATTTACTGAAGTCTCTTTTGAGTTGCAAGAACTCAAAATAAAACAAAAATACATGGGAAAAGTTGTGTCTATATCCTACTTTTAAAATAAGCCATTTTACCTCTCATAGGCTCTGGTACCAAGCTTCCTGGGTTAGAATTCTGGCACTGCTGCTTTCTAGTATACAGCCTTTCTGTGTTTCAACTTCCCTTCTATGCAACTGGAGTAATAATAAATGCTGAAAGGATTGGATGAGTTGAAACATGTTAAAAGTTTAGAATAGTCTGGCACAAGGCAAGTGCTCAAAAAAGATTAATGCTAACTGGTTTCCTCTGATTAAGCAGGCCTTTTCCCCTGCCCTTGTACTAAAGCTAAAGAAAACTAACCTAATGTTTGAATTCCTTGCATATGCCTTGGTTTTATTTATTTATTTATTTATTTGGTTTGTTTTTTAAACATTATCCCTTGTGTTGTTGCTAATGTACATTTCACTTCACTTCAAAATGCCAGACAAATGAAATGCCCTTTCATTGCTATTCTTAGGACATGCAGCAGAGACACAGTTTAGTCCATTCTCTTTCCCACCTGCTGTTTCCACAACTGCAGGGACTTAGCACACACAAACACATGTCAGCTGGTTCGGATGTAGCTAAGAGGCGACTTCCAATGTTCCAATAATTACATCATTAATAACTTAGGAGACAAATTCCCATCTACCCTCCCTCCCTCAACTCTATATTACCTGTGATCTTTATAGTAGGAATTTTAGATCAGGATGAAGAATAATCAGAGGATGTTTAAAGGGAGTGGACCTTACAGCACCCTTCAAATTACAGGAATAGGGTTGACTCTCAACTACCCCCATCCCCAACACACATACATACAGTGTTTCTGTCGAGTGGCTATCAGTAAACCAATACTGGGATGAAAGAGGAGAGGTCCTTCTTTTAAAGAACTCTGCAGCAAATACTTTTGTAATGAAAATAATTAACATCTAACTTGTATGTTCTACGTGAAGTGAAGTGAAGTCGCTCAGTCGTGTCACTCTTCGCGACCCTGTGGACTGTAGCCTACCAGGCTCCTCCATCCATGGGATTCTCCAGGCAAGAGTACTGGAGTGGGTTGCCATTTCCTTCTCCAGGAGATCTTCCCAACCCAAGGATCGAACCCGGGTCTCCTGGGTTGGAGGCAGATGCTTTAACCTCTGAGCCACCAAATTTCTCTATGTTCTATATAGTTAAGTGTTATTCATTTCATCTTCCTAAAGCAAGGATACCCATGTACTAAAGATACTCAAATTTTTGAAGATACCCAATAATGAAATAGCTATATATTGGCAAATAGTTCTTCTTACCAAAATACTTGTTAAAAATCTGTGTGTATTATCTTTTGAGATAGTTTACAGGGTATCTTTGATTTCAGTTATGAAGTTGATTAGATTTTAACCATTTATTACAGAGTATATACACGGCCTCCTTACCTTGTACTGACTGTCATGAATGCAGTTTGTATTCTTCTGCAAAAGAAACCTAACTGGACTACAGCAAAGTTACTTCTTTCAGAAACTGGTTTCCTTAAAAAACTGATTAACATTGACAAGGACAACATACCTGAGAAGGTAAAAGTTCATCTCCAATTAATACATAATTGATACATTCCATACTTATAATCTGCAAATCAAATGGAAGTATTAACACTGGAGTCTTGCATTAGAATTGGAAGGCAATGGTGAGGGTAAAAGATCAGAGAGCAAGCTGTATATGCAACCATAAATGGTTTTCTGGAAGTGACAAGGAATAAAGCAATATGTCACCAAAATTAGAAAAATGTCGTATCTCAGGATCTCTTTATATAATGAAAATAGGAGAGGTCAATAGTGGGGGAAATTTTTTCTAGATGAATTGTATAACCTTATGAAAGTATAAGGTATGGATAAAGGTGTCTGAGATTTTTTAATTGATATACAACATTATATTAGTTTTAGGTGTACAACATACTGATTTGATAATTGTATACATTGCAAAATAATCACCACAGAAAGTCTAGTTAATATCCATCACCACACATAGTTACAAACATTTTTTCATGTAATGAGAACTTTCAAGATTCACTCTCTTAGAAACTTTTAGATATACAGGATTAGTAATACAGCCACCATGCTGTACATTATATCCCCAAGACTTATTTATTTTATAACTAGAAGTTTGTACCTTTTGACCACCTCCACCCATTTTCACCATCCCTAGCTCCCCACTCCTGGTAATCACCAATCTGCTTTCTGTATGTATGAGTTCATTTTGAGTTTTGTTTTCTTTTTTTTTTGGGTTCTGTCCATACATGAGATCATATGATCTCTATCTTTCTCTGTCTGACTTATTTCACTCAGCATAGTGCTCTCAAGACCCATTCTAGTTATACAAAATTAAAGAATTTCCTTCTTTTTATGGCTGAGTAATAGTCCATTGTGTGTGTATTTTTTTTCCCATTTTCTTTATGCATTCATCCATTAATAGACCCTTCAGCGGCTTCCATGTCTCAGCTATTTTAAATAAGGCTGCAGTTAAAATGAGGGTGAATATATCTTTCCGAGTTAGTGTTTTTGTTTCCTTCAGATAAATACCCAGAAGTTAACTTGCTAGATCTTTTGGCACTTCTATTTTAATTGTTGAAGACCTCTGTTTTCTATAGTGATTCACCAATTTACATTTCTACTAACAGTGCACAAGTATTCCACTCTCTCACCCACAGTTGTTATTCGTGGTCTTTTGATAATAACCATTTTAACAATGATAGCTCATTGTAGTTGTTTGTATTTCCCTGATTATTAATGATGTTAAACACCTTTTAAAGCGTCTGTCTACAATGTGGGAGACCCGGGTTCGATCCCTGGGTTGGGAAGATCCCCTGGAAAGGAAATGGCAATCCACTCCAGGACTATTGCCTGGAAAATCCCATGGACAGAGGAGCCTGGTCGGCTACAGCCCATGGGGTCGCAAAGAGTCGGACACGACTGAGCGACTTCACTTCACTTCACTTAAACACCTTTGCATATACCTGTTACCTATCTGTATGTCTTCTTTGGAAAAACGTGTATTCAGATCCTTCGCCCATTTTTAATCAGATTGGTGTTTTTGCTTTTGGCTTTAGATGAATTATTTGGGATACGTGTGTGTGCCCCTACTTAGTCGTTCAAGCATGTCCGACTCTTTTCGAGTCTATGGACTGGAGCCCACCAGGCTCGTCTGTCCATGGAGTTTTCCAGGCAAGAACACTGGAGTAAGTTGCCATTTCCTACTCCAGAGGATTTTCTCAGGGATCACACCTGAGTGAGTGAGTGAAGTTGCTCAGTCGTGTCCAAACTCTTTGCTTCCTCTTTGCTTCCCTGTGTACTGTAAGCCTACCAGGCTCCTCAGTCCATGGAATTTTCCAGGCAAGAGTACTGGCGTGGGTTGCCATTTCCTTCTCCAGGGGATCTTCCCGACCCAGGGATTGAACCCGGCTCCGGCACTGTGCACAGACGCTTTACCATCTGAGCCACCGGCGAAGCCCCCGACCTTCTGAGAGCCAGTGCTAGAGTCACTGCTTTTTCAGCCTAAGTGGAAAAGCTCTGGCCCCAAGGCCAGCAGATGAGTTCTGCGGATCATGGCCCACAATGGTCCCAGGGAAAACCAGAAGCTTCGTGGGAAATGGGAGAGGGAGGTCCCGCTGAGGCAAGGAGCCGGCCCGGGGCCCGAGGTGAGAGCTGGCAGGGAAGGAAGGAAGGAGGCCCGGCGCCCCTGGGGCCGAGCTCGGGCCGTGGCTCCTGGTCTGCGGCTGCACAGGAGGACTTGGGGCACCAGCCAGATGCCTGGAAAGCAACAGCAGCCTCGGGAGTGAAATGGTCCAAACTAGGAACAGAGCTGAGCGGGACCACTCCCAGTCCCTCCGCCAGGTCCACAGCCGGGGCTCAGGCGAGTCCCAGGACAGACACACGCGGAGGGGGCGCGGCGGGCAGGACGGGCCCACACCCTAGCGCTGCCCCCAGGCCTCTTCTGCTTCTTCCTTCACGGAGGGCAGCGATGCCGTCTCACGTCCAGGCCTCCAGATGGCGATTCCAGGCAGGCGGATTCTTTACCACTGCACCACGTGGGAAGCCCCATTTATTTTGAATGCTAACCTTTTATTACATATATGGATTGCAAATATTTTCTCCCGTTTTTTAGATTGCTTTTTCTTTTCATTGATGATTTCCTTTGCTGTACAACTTTCTAATCTGAGGCAACCACACTTACTTATTTTTGCTATTATTGCCTTGGTTTTGGTGTCAAATCCAAAATCATCACCAAGATCAATGTCAAGTAGCTTACAGCCTGTTTTCTTCCAGAAGTTTTATGATTTGGGGTCTCATGTTCAAGTCTTTAATTAATTTTGAGTTAATTTCTGTATGGTGTAAGATAGTGTGGTTCAGTTTTATTCTTTTGCATGTAGCTGTTCAGTTTTCCCAACCCCACTTGTTAAAGAGACTTGTCCTTTCACCTATTGTATATTTGTGGCTCCTTTATTTAAATTAATAGACCATATACACTTCTGTTCATTTCTGGGCTCTCTATTCTGTTCCATTGATCTCTGTGTCTGTTTTTATGCCAATACAACATTGTGTTATTTACCACAGTTCTGTAATATACGTGGAAAACAGAAATCAAGATGCCTCCCTCTTTGTTTTTTTCTCGAGGTTCCTTTGTCTATTCAGGGTCTTTTATGGTTCCATACAAATTTTAGGATTACTTATTCTATTTCTGTGAAAAATGCTATTGGAATTTTGGTAAGTATTGTTTTGAATCTGTAGATTGCTTTGGGTAGTAAGAGCATTTTAACAATATTAATTTTTTCAGTCTATAAGCACAAATGATCTCTCCATTTATTGTGTCTTCTTTAATTTCCTTCATCAATGTCTTTAGTTTTCAATATCAGATATTCACTTATTTAATTAAATATATTTTTAGATATTTTATTCTTTTTGATGCAGTTGTAAATGGAATTTTCTACATTAGAAAATCTAAATTTCTCTTTATGAGAGTTTATTGTTTGTGTATAGAAGTGCAACTGATTTTTACATACTAATTTTGTCTACTGCAACTTTATGGAATTTGTTAGTTCTAACACTTTTTTGGTAGAAGCTTTAGGGTATTCTCCATTTAATATTATGTTATCTGGAAATAGTGACAGTTTTATCTTCTTTTTCAATTTAGGTGCCTTTTTTTTTTTTTTGCCTACTCGCTATGGCTAGAACTTCCAACACTGTCTTGAATAAAGTGGCAAGAGTGAGCATTCTTATCTTGTTTCTCATCTTATAAAAACAAATTTCAGTTCTTCCTCATTGAGTATGATGTTAGCTATGGCTTTGTAACATATGACCTTTATTATGTTGAGCTATATTCCTTCTAGAGCCAATTTGTTGAGCATCTTTCTCATAAATCAAAATTGAATTTTGTCAAATGCTTCTTCTGCATCCATTGAGACGATCATATGATTTTTACCCTTCATTTTGTTAATATGGTGTACCACATTGATTGATTCGTGGATGCTGAAGCATCCTTGAATCCATCCCTGGAATAAACCTGGCTTGATTATTATGGTTTATGATCCTTTTAATATACTGTTGAATTCAATTGCTTATATTTTTGTGGATTTTTGTGTCTATGTTCATCAGAGATAATTTTCTTTTCTTGTAGTATCCTGTCTGGTTTTAGTATCAAGGTAATGCTAGCCTGATTAAAAAAACAAAAATGAGTTTGAAAGTGTTCCCTCTTCTATTTTTTGGAAGAATTTGAGAAGGATTGGTATCAGCTCCTCTCTGTATATGTTTGGTAGAATTCACCAGTGAAGCCAACTGGTGCCAGACTTTTGCTTGTTGGGAGGTTTTTATTTATTGATGATGGCTCAGATGGTAAAGAATCCACTTGCAGTGTGGGAGACCTGGGTTCAGTGTCTGGGTTGGAAGGTCCCCTGGAGGAGGGCAACCTACTCCAGTATTCTGACCTGGAGAATTCCATGGATAGAGGAGCCTGGCAGGCTACAGTCCATGGGGTCGCAGAGAGTCAGACATGACTGAGTGACTTTCACATCAATCTTTTTACTAGTAACCAGTCTGTTCAGATTTCCTGATTCGTCATGATTCAGTCTTGATAGGTTGAATATTTCTAGGAATTTATCCATTTCTTTTAGGTTGTCCAGTTTGCTGGTATATGATTTTTCACAGTGGTCAGTTATGATTTTTTATATTTCTGTGGTATCAGTTGCAACATCTCAATTTTCATTTCTGATTTTACTGATTTGCGTGTTCTTTATTTTTTTTCTTTGAGTCTAGCCACAGATTTTTCAAGTTTTTTTATCTTTAAAAAAAGAAAACAGTTTTTAATCCTATTGAGTTTTTTTCTGTCAGTTTTTTAATAACCATTTATTTCTGTGCTGATCTTTCCTTCCATCACCTTTGTGCTTCATTTGTTCTTCTTTTTGTCATTCCAAGAGGTGTGTTAAATTTAGAAGCCTACCCCTCAGACTGAAGGTTTGATATAAGCAAATAGCCTCTTTCACTGGAAACCTTGGCATTTTCAGTCAGTCCTCTGTGTTGGGTCCTGGGATGGGTGAGTCGCTTGGACCTTTTAAGGGATGTTTCTCAGATTGCTATAACCTTTTGAGTCTCGTGGATACAACTCTGTTGACTTTTAAAGCTATATGTATTGTGGAATTTTTTTCTCAGGTGTAGGTCCTGAAGTTGGGTTGTCAGATGTGGGTTTCACACCCTTCAATTCTCAGGGAGAAGCTCAGGGTTGTGAGTTCCCTGCCAACCACACCTGTTCCCTGTGAGACACCACACCGTGGTAAGGTTGTGTCTCAGCCTCTCCTACCTGTTACAGTGTGGGGTCTTATCTCTTTCATCCTAGTACAGGAGTCACGCAGGTAGTTTTTGGCTTTCTTCCAGAGATTATTACTCCCTACGTGTAGGTGGCGCTAGTGGAAAGAACCCATGTGCCAGTGCAGGAGACGCAAGAGACACGGGTTCGATCCCTAGATCAGGAAGATCTCCTGGAGGAGGGCATGGCAACCCACTGCAGTATTCTTGCCTAGAGAATTCCATGGACAAAGGAACCTGGCAGGCTACACTCCATAGGGTCACCCAGAGTCAGAAACGACTGAAGTGACTGAAGCAACTTAGCATGCATGCGTGTGTAGCTGTGGATTCAGTGTGGCCATGAGAGGGAAGGAATTCAGAATCCTCCTCCGTCACTACCTTGAACCAGATCTCTGAGATTTTTTTTCATTCATGTAACAAATGTTCATATAACAACATGTTCCAAACACTGTTCTGAGTACTTTACAAATACTGATTTATGTGTGAGAAGATGAGGGTTAGATTAGAGCACAGAAAAAAAAATTTAATAAGGTAGTCTGGACACCTAGTAAATGGTTTTACTGGAGCAGATTTAATTCTGAAGAATGTAGGTTTACTGTAGGACTGCAAGAAGGATGAGAGGACCAAAGTCTTGAGCAAGCAGTGGAGTTCAGGGCACCAATAGAGTAGGAGGCCATGTAGAGCCCTTACCCAGAGAACTACTCGATCTATACCTTGATTTCAAATTTCCAGTCTCCAGAACTGTGAGAAAATAAATTGCTATTGTTTTAAGTCACCCAGTTTGTGGTAATTTGTTACAATGGCCACATGAAACTAATACAGATTTTGGTGCTACTTGGTGATTGCTGCTGCAACAATATTACCTAAAAATATAGAAGTAGCTTTGGATGTGTAGATGCTGGAATAATTTCTGAACAGGGACATTACATAGGAGCCAAGCTGAGAGCTAAGTTCAGGGACAAACTGAAAGGTTTATATATATATGAATGGCACCGTCACAGCTGAAGGGGTGAATACTCATTAATTAATTCAATAAATATTTATGGATTATTTTCCATGTAAGAGACATTGTGAGACATTACAATAGTTTATAAAACCCCCTTATTGATGTTATGAAGCTTACATTGAACAGGGAAAACAGACATTAAATAGCTAACAACACAACTAATTAATTAAAATAATAATCTGCGCTATTAGGAAGTATAGAATAGTAACTGAACAAGGTGAATTTTTTTTAGCAGAATATGTGTTGCCAACCATATCATTCATGAGTTAACACAACAACTCTTCACTCTCTGAAGCATTCTTAGCAAAAATGATTCCCTATGGTTATGCTTAAATAGATTTTTCAACTTCAAAAAGTAATAGCTTATCTAAAGAAATGATTAAAAGCCTAACAGCATTTTAAATGATAATAAGAACACAAGTAATCATTGAGAATAGACCACATTCCATCTGAATTATTCAGCAAAATGATCTGTCCTTCCAGGCAAGAAAGGAAATGCCTGGTTAGAAACGATGGGACAAGGAGTATCAGTCTGAGAAAGATTTCCTTCTGATTATTTCTCCCCAAAGTATAGGAGAAATAGTATATAACTAACTCTAAACTAGGTTGTACCATTTAGATGAGGTGGATCCATAGACATGTGACACAACCAAGCTGTAGAACAATGTCCTCAGTGAGCCCCAGCACGTGCCAGGCCGTACCACCATCATTGACCAGAGAGAACTTTGTATAGGACTGTGCCCTGCTGAATGCTTCTTATGGAACAGAAATTGAGGGCGGTTTCCCAGGTGACCATACATAAGGTACACAAGAAGAAGACTTCAGACCTCCTTATACACCACATTCCACAAAACTAGAGAAGGGTTACTTGTTTTATTTTCATTTTAAAATGGAGTTCTTTAAAAAAAAAAAAACTATAATATAACTACTCTAACAATAACAGCAACAGTAGAGGCTTTTCCCCTCTTCTTTAAAAAATTAGTGATACTAGAGCCAATTTGTATCCAGGCATTTCTTACATTCCACTTTTGAAGAGTAGTTGAGTATTTTTATTGAAACAAAATTTCTTTGTGGTGTAGATTGGGGAAAACTTCAGATCAATAATATTTCTCATGTAATACATGAACTGTTCTCTCTAGGCTTCATAAAACTGAAGAAGATTTTGGTCTTACCTGATTTCAACCCAAACAAGATTGCTCTAGTTTCTGTTGCTTGTTGCTCTATGTGCCAGTGGGTTATAGCTTTGAATAGCTACCATGAAGCACAGAAGGTATGCTTTTTCCCCTTAAATACCTATAACAATTTGCAAGTGATACGTCATTGTTCCAGAAAAGCATTTAATGCTCAAATGAACTTCTGTGGAAAGAATGCTTAATGAAAAACACTTTAACAACCATATTATGTTAACTCTTAGACATCAGATTCTCCTGTCATGTTCTTGAATTTGTGACAACTATGCTATTGTTTTATTTGTTTTAATGTTTCTCCATATTAAACTAGTTATTTCCCTTTGTACACTAATTCTGAGAAAGCTTAAGAGTTGACATATGAAAGTGTCTTTTAATCTTAAGTGGTATTTTTAACAGTGAACTTGAATTTAAGCACTTAAATTTTGTGACATTCTGTTTAAGCTGGTGGGCCCTAAACAAATCCAAGTGGCTGAAGCTCAAAATGTCCTAAAAATTGCAAAACAAAGATTGGACGAAAAACAAAGAGGTTTACAGCTGGTAAGAAATTTCTTTACGTGTTACACTCTCAAAGTCTTTATGAACTAGACAAAAACATCAGTAAAGAGCCATTATCTCAGTAGACTTTATCAGTTTAATGTAAAATAAAGATAATAATACAGGTAGTGAAAAGATTAATTGTGAGTAATTAAATAATATAAATACTATAGGGCTTTCTAGGTGGTGGTGGTGTTTAGTCACTAAGCTGTGTCTGATTCTTTGCTACCCCATGGACTGCAACATGGCAGCCTCCTCAATCTTTCACTGTCTCCCAGAGTTTGCTCAAATTCATATCCACTGAGTTGCTGATGCTATCTAACCATCTCATTCTCTGCTACCTCCTCCTTTTGCCTTCTGTCTTCCCCAGAATCAGGATCTTTTCCAATGAGTCAGCTCTTCACGTCAAGTAGGCAAAGTATTGGAGCTTCAGCTTCAGCACAGTCCTTCCAATGAATATTCAAGGTTTATTTCCTTTAGGATTGACTGGTTTGATCTCCTTGCAGTCCAAGGGACTCTCAAGAGTCTTCTCCAGCACTACAATTCCAAAGCATCAATTCTTTGGCACTCAGCCTTCTATATGGTCCAACTATCACATCTGTACATGACTACTAGAAAACCCATAGTACTGACTATACAGAAGCTTTGCAAGTAAAGTTTGTCATACTTACCTTCTAAGAAGCAAAGTCTCTTTTAATTTCATGGCTGTAGTCAACGTCTGCAGTAATTTTGGAGCCCAAAAAAATAAAATCTGTCACTGTTTCCACTTTGTCCTCTTCCATTTGCCATGAAGTGATGGGACCAGTGATTGCAGTCATGAAATTAAAAGATGCTCACTCCTTGGAAGGAAAGTTATGACCAACCTAGACAGCATATTCAAAAGCAGAGACCTTACTTTGCCAACAAAGGTCCGGCTAGTCAAGGCTATGGTTTTTCCAGTGGTCATGTATGGATGTGAGAGTTGGACTGTGAAGAAGGCTGAGTGCCGAAGAATTGATGCTTTTGCACTGTGGTGTTGGAGAAGACTCTTGAGAGTCCCTTAGACTGCAAGGAGATCCAACCAGTCCATTCTGAAGGAGATCAGTCCTGGGTGTTCTTTGGAAGGAATGAAGCTAAAGCTGAAACTCCAGTACTTTGACCACCTCATGCAAAGAGTTGACTCATTGGAAAAGACTCTGATACTGGGAGGGATTGGAGGCAGGAGGAGAAGGGGACAACAGAGGATGAGATGGCTGGATGGCATCACCGATGAGATGGACATGAGCTTAAGTGAACTCCGGGAGTTGGTGATGGACAGGGAGGCCTGGCGTGCTGCGATTCATGGGGTTGCAAAGAGTTGGACACGACTGAGCCACTAAACTGAACTGAACTGATGGGACCAGTTGCACAATCTTAGTTTTTTGAATGTTGAGTTTTAAGCCAGCTTTTTCACTCTCCTCTTTCATCCTTGTCAAAAAGCTCTTAGTTTCTCTTCACTTTCTTGCCATTAGAGTGTTATCAGTAGCATATCTAAGATTGTTGATATTTCTCCCAGCAATCTTAATTCCAGCTTGTGATTCAGCCAGCCCAGTGTTTCACATTATGTGTTCTGAATATAAGTTAAATAAGCAGGGTGACAATATACAGCCTTATAGTACTCCTTTCCCAATTTTTAATCAGTCAGTTGTTCTTTGTCTGGTTCTAACTGCTTCTTTGTCTGCTTCTTGGCCTGCATACAAGTTTCTCAGGAGACAGATAAGGTGGTCTAATACTCCCATCTCTAAGAATTTTCCAGTTTGTTGTGATCCACACAGTCAAAGGCTTTAGCATTGTCAATGAAGCAGAAGTACATATTTTTCTGAAATTCGTTTGCTTTCTCCATGATCCAATGGATGTTGGCAATTTGATCTCTGGTTCCTCTGCCTTTTCTAGACCCAGGTTATACATCTGAAAGTTCTTGATTCGTGCACTGTTGAGCCCTAGCTTAAAGGATTTTGAGCATAACCTTTATAGCGTGTGAAATGAGCACAGTTGTACAGTAGTTTGAGCATTCTTTGGCATTGCCCTTCTTTGGGATTAGGATGAAAACTGACTTTTTCCAGTCCTGTGGCCACTGCTGAGTTTTCCAAATTTGCTGGCACATTGAGTGAAGTGATTTAACAGCATCATCCTTTAGGATCTGAAATAGCTCAGCTGGAATTCCATCACCTCCACTAGCTTTGTTTGTAGTAATGCTTCCTAAAGCCCACTTGACTTCACACTCCAGGATGTCCAACTCTAGGTGAGTGACCACACCTTCATGGTTATCTGGATCATTAAGACCTTTTTTGTATAGTTCTGTGTATTTTGCCACCTCTTATCTCTTCTGCTTCTGTTAGGTACTTATCATTTCTGTCCTTTATGTTACTCATCCATGCATGAAATATTCCCTTGAGAGTTCTAATTTTTTTAATGAGATCTTTAGTTTTTCCCATTCTATTGTTTTCCTCTATTTGTTTTCGTTGTTACTTAATAAGTCCTTCTTATCTCTCCTTGTTTCCCCAGGTGGTACAGTAGTAAAGAATCCACCTGCCAATACAAGAGCTTCTGGCTGGACCTCTGAGTTAGGATGATCCCCTGGAGTAGGAAATGGCAACCCACTCCAGTATTCTTGTCTGGGAAATCCCATGGACAGCAGAGTCTAGTGGGCTACAGTCCATGGCATCACAAAGATTTGGACATGACTGAGCAACTGAGCACACACACACATAACTACGAACATACAGGTCTTAGTGCCTGACACATAACAACACACTCAGTCATGTTAGCTAATGTTATATGACTAATATATTAATTTACCATTTATCCCAGGACATCTTTATAACTTCAGTTTACTGAAGAGTTAATATCAATCTGTGTTTAAAAAAAAAAAAACTGTTTAGCCTGTTTCTATTAATTACTTTGTTGCTGTGTAAAACCATGGTTATTTTAATGGGCTTCCCAGGTGGCTCAGTGGTAAAGAATCTGCCTGCCAGTGCAGGAGACTTAAGAAACATGGGTTTGATCCCTGGTTGGGGAAGATCCCCCGGAGAAGGAAATGGCAACACACTTCAGTATTCTTGCCTGAAAAAACCCCATGGACAGAAGAGCCTGGCGGGCCACAGTCCATGGGTTTGCAAAGAAGTCAGACACGACTTAGTGACTAAGCACAAGCACATCCCTTTGATGTCTCAATTTTAAATTAAATCAGAATATCACAATGAAAACTAAAACTAGAATTGAGATCCTTAATCCCTCTCCCCTACATAGCCCACATACCTTTTGAGAATGCGTAAGGCAATATACTTCAGAGATGGCCACTGACATCTTTATTTGGACTATGTAAGTCTTCCCCTGCATTTTGATGTAGTTACCAACATTTTAAAATCTGAAAATTTCATTTAAAATCTACATTCTCTTGAAAATTCAGGAAATCTGACAGCTTGAGCTAGCATTCTTACATGGCTATCATAAACCCCTCTGCTGTTGCTGCTGCTGCTGCTAAGTCACTCAGTCATGTCCAACTCTATGCGAGTTGGCAGCCCACCAGGCTCCCCCCTCCCTGGGATTCTCCAGGCAAGAACACTGGAGTGGGTTGCCATTTCCTTCTCCAATGCATGAAAGTGAAAAGTGAAAGTGAAATCGCTCAGTCGTGTCCAACTCTTCACAACCTCATGGACTGAAGCCTACCAGGCTCCTCCACCCATGGGATTTTCCAAGCAAGAGTACTGGAGTGGGGTGCCATTGCCTTCTCCAATAAACCCCTCAATTCACTTCAAATATTTATATTACCTACCTGGTCCCATAGATATTTCTTGCAAGCTTAAGAGATATAAAAAGTATTGGACATTTTTAAGGAAATTAGCAACAAATTTGAACTGAATTTATTTTATGTTGCTATGTAGTTTTATTGTACTTATTTTTGATGCTTGGTATTTTCAATTTTGATATTTACTCAGTTTTCCTGATGTCGTTTATTTTGTGTGTGTCTTAGTATTTTAACGCATCTATCCAACAAATGTTTGTTTACGGTATTGCTCATTTGTTTTTATTATTATTGCATGGTATAAGATAGAGAGATAAATTGTGAACTCTTGTCAGAATTTTATTCACTAATACTTCACATTCCCTTCCAGGTCTACAGGCTTCATGAGAAGTTTCTAATATTTTAACTCATTGAATGCAAACAAGTATATTTTAAGTGTATATTTTTACATCTGTATGCTCAGTTGCTCAGTCATGTCTGACTCTTTGTGGCCCCATGGACTGTACACCACCAGGCTCCTCTGTCCATGGGATTCTCCAGGCAAGAATACTGGAGTAGTTGCCACTTCCTACTCCAGGGATCTTCCCAACCCAGGGATTGAACCTGAGTCTCCCATCTCCTGCACTGGCAGGTGGATTCTTTACCACTAGTACCACCTGGGAAGCCCCATTTTTACACTTAATGTTTTAAAATTGAGTATAATAGTTAACTCCATTGTTTTTAAACTCTTTGTTGAGATTTTCTGCTTCCTCAACCATGCACTGTCCCCATTTTATAAACAGGTTTTTTGTTCACCTGGGTCCTAATATTAAAAAAAATTCTGAAAAACCTCTGAAACTTTGAGGAAAATAAATAATACCAGAACCTTAGTTTAATTATATTTCACTATATATTGAAATTTATATTTCACTAAATATGTTACCTTGGAGGCGCACAATGACTATCTGTCACTCTCCGTAGGCAATCTTTTCTATAAGAATTCACCAAATGTTTTTGAGCAAGGATTATCAAAATAAGTGGTAGTTTAAGAAAACAGTTTCATCAACTAATCATGACAATATGTTTTCTATTTAACAGCCTGTGCTTAGTCACTCAGTCATGTCCAGCTCTTTGTGACCCCATGGACTGTAGCCCTCTAGGCTCCTCTGTCCATGGGATTCTCCAGGCAAGAATACTGGAGTGGGTTGCCATGCCCTCCTCCAAGGGATCTTCTCAACCCAGGGATCAAATCCAGGTCTCCTGCATTGCAGGCAGATTCTTTACCATCTGAGCCATCAAGGAAGCCCCTATTTACAGCCTAGGGATAATTTAATAGTTGCTTCATCCACCAGTCCAACTTCAAAAACTCATTAGTTTCTAATGATCAGAGTATCTGGGATGAAAAATGTTCAATCAGTTCCTTAAAAGAAGGAAACTAGATATGATACAAGGTTTTCTGTGTGAAAAATAAATCAGAAATGAATCTTCAGATACCAAGATTGTAAGAAAGCTTATCAAGGAAGATGGCAGTTTTTTTTTTAAAGTTCAGTATCAAGTAATCATTCATTTAATTACCACAGTGTACATTTTCATTGATAATATATCTATCTTTCCAGGAAGATTTTCCAGGATGTGAAATGAAATGGTTACACATCATGTTTGAATAAATGACAGATAAATTCTTAAGGCAAAATGAGAGTAAGAATTTGTCTCAATACTGAATTAATTGTCTTTCAGGTTGAAGAACATCTTCAGTTTTTGCAAGAAGCCTACAAAGAGATTGTTGCTGAAAAAGAACTATTAACACATGAAGAAAACTGGCCACCAAGCGCTTACAGTGTGCATCTATCTTACTAACTGCCTTGGAAGATGAGAAGGCAGGACTTTCTTTGGTTTTATATCTCCTTCATTAATTTCTACTAGACTTCACAAACCCAAGATGCTGCTTTCACTGAAGGCTATATCATACTGCTTAAAACTATTTTACTGTCAGTTTCCCTTTTAAGATCAGTAGACAGTTCTATAATGGCAGGTGGCACAGGAATAAAGAATTCACCTGCAAATGCAGGGGACACAAGAGACCCAGGTTCAATCCTTGGGTTGGGAAGATCCCCTGGAGGAGGAAATGGCAACACACTCTAGTGTTCTTGCCTGAAAAAATCCCATTGACAGAGGAACCTAGCAGGCTATAGTCTACAGGTTCACAAAGAGTCAGACATGACTGAGAGCATACACAGGCAATTCTACTGAGATAAAAATAAAATAATCTTGATTAAATAGTCTTAAAACAGGGGTAACAGAATAAAATGATCAAAAGTTTGTGCCTAAAACATCAACACGCTTTGTCTGATGAGGCCCGAAATAATAAATCTGCCTATGAGTATGGCATCAGTTTTCCTTTTCTAGCAGAGAAATAACCCCAGCTGAATGTAGAAGCATGGGTGGGGCTGAAATGAAGGGTATATCTTTAGACAGGAAAAAGAAAATTGTATTTTGTTTTGTCAGTCTTCTGACCTCTTTTATCTCATCTTTTTATTTCTCTTCTAATTCATCTGATTCCTCTCTACCTGAATCCTCAGTCAGCTGACTAGCATCTTGGTTTAAGTCATTACTCAGCTATCTCAAAGAATCTTACAAAATTCTCAAGACAATTTTAATTTAGTTTAATTGTTTAGATAAATATATATGGCAGAAGACTCCTACGGGGCAGGGAGAAAGAGGTTATGAAATGAGACCAACCAGAGGGAGATCACAGAGGAAGATTATTGACATCCTTGTGAATCAAGAATATGTTGAGAGGAAGTAGAACAGCTTATCTCAGATCTTAAGCTCCAGATGATGTGGTTCTTGTTCAACATGCTTTATTTCTTGATCAGTCAAGCACACACACAGTTGTAGAAGGAGGATATATAGCCGAAGAATATGGGTTCAGATCCTAGCTGCATTCTTCAGAAGCTTTGTGAACTTGCTTAACTTTTCTAAGCTTTAATGTCTTGATCTTAAAATAAAGTCAATGGGCAGAATATTGAAAACCTCTCATGAGATTTAAAAAAATAATGTCAGTCAGATAAGTAAATATTCAAAAGTGCTGGTCATTATTACCATCATTGAACACCATTAATAATACATTATCAGTTCAGTTCAGTAACTCAGCATATCCAACTCTTTGTGACCCCATGGACTGCAGCACTCCAGGGCTCCCTATTCATCACCAACTCCCGGAGTTTACCCAAACTCATGTCCATTGAGTCAGTGGTGCCATCCTGCCATCTCATCCTCTGTCGTCCCCTTCTCCTCCAGCCCTCAATCTTTCCCAGCATCAGGGTCTTTTCAAATGAGTCAGCTCTTTGCATCAGGTGGCCAAAGTATTGGAGTTTCCGCTTCAACATCAGTCCTTCCAATGAATATTCAGGACTGATTTCCTTTAGGATGGATTAGTTGGATCTCCTTGCAGTCCAAAGGACTCTCCAGAGTCATCTCCAACATCACAGCTCAAAAGCATCAACTCTTTGGTACTCAGCTTACTTTACAGTCCAACCCTCACATCCATATGTGACTACTGGAAAAACCATAGCCTTGACTAGATGGACCTTTGTTGGCAAAGTAACATCTCTGCTTTTGAATATGCTGTCTAGATTGGTCATAACTTTTCTCCCAAGAAGTAAGTGTCTTTTAATGTCATGGCTACAGTCACCATCTGCAGAGATTTTGGAACCCCCAAAAATAGTCAGCCACTGTTTCCACTGTTTCTCCACCTATTTGCCATGAAGTGATGGGACCAGATAACATGATCTTTGTTTTCTGAATGTTGAACTTTAAGCCAACTTTTTCACTCTCCTCTTTCACTTTCAACAGAGGCTCTTTCATTCTTCTTCACTTTCTGCCATAAAGGTGGTGTCATCTCCATATCTGAAGTTATTGATATTTTTCCCAGCAATCTTGATTCCAGCTTGTGCTTCATTCAGCCTAGCGTTTCTCATGATACACTCTGCATTAAGTTAAATAAGCAGGGTGACAATATACAACCTTGATGTACTCCTTTCCCTATTTAGAACCAGTCTGTTGTTCCATGTCCAGTTCTAACTGTTGTTTCCTAATCTGCATACAGATTTCTCAAGAGGCAAGTCAGGTGGTCTGGTATACCCATTTTTTAAGAATTTTCCACAGTTTATTGCAATCCACACAGTCAAAGGCTTTGGCGTAGCCAGTAAAGCAGAAATAGATGTTTTCCTGAACTCCTTTGCTTTTTCGGTGATCCAGCAGATGTTGGCAATTTGATCTCTGGTTCCTCTGCCTTTTCTAAAACCAGCTTGAACATCTGGAATTTCATGGTTCACGTATTGTTGAAGACTGGCTTGGAGAATTTTGAGCATTACTTTACTAGCGTGTGAGATGAGTGCAATTGTGTGGTAGTCTGAGCATTCTTTGGCATTGCCTCTCTTTGGGATTGGAATGAAAACTGACCTTTTCCAGTCCTGTGGCCACTGCTCAGTTTTCCAAATTTGCTGGCATATTGAGTGCATCACTTTCACAGCATCATCTTTTAGGATTTGAAATAGCTTAACTGGAATTCCATCACCTCCACTAGCTTTGTTTGTGGTGATGCTTCCTAAGACCTGCTTGACTTCACATTCCAGGATGTCTGGATCTAGGTAAATGATCACACCATCATGATTATCTGGGTCATAAAAATCTTTTTTGTACACTCCTTCTGTGTATTCTTGCCATCTCTTCCTCTTCTTAATATCTTCTGCTTCTGTTAGGTCCATACCATTTCTGTCCTTTATTGAGCCTATCTTTGTATGAAATGTTCCCTTGGTATCTCTAATTTTCTTGAAGAGATCTCTAGTCTTTCCCATTCTATTGTTTTCCTCTTTTTGTTGCACTGATCACTGAGGAAGGCTTTCTTATCTGTCCTTGCTATTCTTGGAACGCTGCATTCAAATTGGTATATCTTTCCTTGTCTCCTTTGCTTTTTGCTTCTCTTTTTTTCACAGCTATTTGTAAGGCCTCCTCAGATAGCCATTTTGCTTTTTTGCATTTCTTTTTCTAGGGGATGGTCTTGCTCCCTGTCTCCTGTATAATGTTATAAATAATATATTGTAATGAATCATTATTTTAAAATTATCCTACTTTATTACACAAAGTATTTGAAATGGCTATCAGTCTTAGCAAATATGAGAGTCACAGATCCAAGAATAAGACTCATATTCTCCTCAAAAAGCAGTTTGTTTTTTCATATGATCCATTATTAATTTTTGGAGAAGAAAATGGTAATCCATTCCAATATTCTTGCCTGGAAAATCCCGTGGACAGAGAAGCCTGGTGGGCTATAGTCCATGGGGTCTCAAAGAGTCAAATACAGCTTAGTTGGCTGGACAACAACAACTAATTATTAATTTTAATGCAACTATGGCATAAGAATAGATAGTAACAGCAATAATAGATCCAACCTGGAGACTATTACTATCTAAAATGTCTTACAATAGAATATTTTGTATTAAATATCAATAACTTTTTATTTGAATGTTTAGACTCGATGGCAAGAAACAATTGATCAAATAGACAACAAGTTGGAAGGAATTTTGGGTGACATACTTATTTCAGCAGCATGCATTGTCTACAGTGGAGTGTTAACAGCAGAATTTCGCCAATTGATTGTGGAAAAGTGGCAGAATCTTTGTAATGAAAACAACATTGCTTTGTCTTCTAACTTTTCTTTAATTGAAGTCATGGCACAAAAACACGAGGTAGTAACATATTTCTGTTATCCAGTTAAGTGATTGTTGGTTTGGATTGTGTGTGTGTGTGTGTGTGTGTGTGTGCATGTTCACACGTACCTTGGGGCTTGAATCCATTCTGAAATTATTTTATAAGTAAAAATAAAGAAGTTTGCTTGTAATTTTTAAAATATACTTCATATAGCTCAGTTAGGTCACCTTAAGTTTCTTATCCTCTGGGAAACAGTCAAAAATATCCCTTTTCCATTGTAATTGTACTATCTTATAAATATAGCCATTTCCTCTCCCAGAAACCAATCTAATTAATAAAATTCATGTTCTTGTCAAACCATAGTTAGTAGTCTCAGAAATATCCAAAATTATAGACCTTATATTTATCAATTTGTCAATAAGTATTTATTGTCTTATCTATGTAAGTTCTGTGCTGATGTTGCAAAGGCAAAAACGAAAACACCTGTTTTTTCATTCATAGAGAATAATTTTGGATTGATTCTCCCACTAATAACTTAAACTGACCATCAAAAATACAAACTCTCAGAAGCAAATACTGGCTTTTCATTTTCATGATGCTAATAATGAATTCAAACCCAAATATATCAGTAATTGGGATTTCCCAGGTGGTGCTAGTGGCAAAGAATCCACGTGACAATACAGGAGACACAAGATGCAGGTTCAATCCCTGGGTTGGGAAGATCCCCTGGAGTAGAAAGCGGCAACCCACTCCAGTATTCTGGCCTAGAAAATTCCATGGACAGAAAAGCCTCATGGGCTACAGTCCATGGGGTCACAAAGGGCTGGACACAACTGAGCAACTGAACACGCATATCACGTATCAGTAATTACAGTATATGTAAGTGGACTAAATGGTACAGTTAAAAGTCAAAGATTGTAAAACTACATAAAAGTATAAACCAAAGCGCAAAACAGAAGCTACATGTTTCTTAGAAAAGACACAGTTAAAACATAAAGAAGATTGGCAATAAAAAGTAGGAAGAAATTTTCCATTTATTACCAGAAATAAAAGACAATAGACTTTAAGGCAAAAAAATGATTGCTAGAATTAAATAAGCTTATGTTAAAATTAGAATTGGTTTAATTCTTCTTCAAGATTATGTTAATGATTCTAAATCTGTTTGTATCTAATAGCATAACCTCAAAAAATATAAAGCAAACATTAAAGAACTATAAATAACAGTGGACAAATCTACAATCATAATAAAAATTTAACACATTTCTCTCTATAACTCACAGAAAAAGAACACACAAACCAGTAAGAATAGAAAAGATTTGAACAACGTAATCAACAAATGGACTCATTAATATGTTAATAAGACACTGCAGCCTACACCTACAGCGTTCACATTCAGTGCCAATATAGAACATTCACATTCAATGTTCAGTATAGAACATTACCAAAATTGACCATGTAATGGACTATAAACAAACTTGCAACAAATATCAAAGGAATTGAATCATGTAAACTATGTCATCTGATGAAAAAGCAATTGAGCTAGAAGTATATAATTAAAAGCTTCTCTTCAAATCCTCATATTTCTGGAAGTTAGGAAATGTATTCCCAAACTAACCACAGGTCAAAGAGGAAATCAAAATTGAATAAATGAATCATTGGCAAAAGATTTTCTTTTGAGATTGGGAACATAACAAAAGTAGATCTACTATTTCCGTGTGTATTTACTGCTGTAATGGAGATTCTAAACAGTGCAGTAAGGCAAGAAAAAAATAAAAAATATTAGAATGGGGAAAAAAGAGAGACAAAAAATATATAATGTTGCAGATTATATGTATCTAAAAATCCAAGAGAATACATGTAGATATACCACGAGCATTGATAAACATTTAGTAAACTTTTTGGAATTAAAGTCAGTATACAAAAAGCCAATTTCATTTCTATATACCAGCAACAAACAGGGTGCATGATGTATTTAGATACAATGTATCACAGCATCACACTGAATCTGTCAAAAAGTTGTGTTAAATTATAGAAATGAAACTATAAAATATTATTGACATAAATTTTAGACAACCTATATAAATTAAGAATTATACCATGTTCATGAATTGGAAGACTCAATATTCTAAAATTGCCAGTTCTTTCCTAATTGGTCTAAAGATACAGTGTAATCCCAGTCAACCTTCCAACAGGAAGGGATGTGTGTTTGTGTGTGTGTGTGTCAAATGAAAGCTGATTCTAAAAATTATAAGAAAAGGCAAAGAGCCAAAATGTCCAACACAATGTTGATAAAGAACTAGGTGGGAGAACTTGCGATATCAAGATTTACTTTAAAGCTACAGTAATTAGACAGTGGTATTTATCCTTGTGTGTAACAATGTAAGGATAAATAGCTATACCAATGAAGTAGAACTGAGAGCCCAGAAACAAATCCATAAATAGGTAGAACTTTGATTTATTTTGAAGGTGATACTGTAGTATAATGAGGAATGGGTAGGCTTTTCAGTAAACAGTGGTGGATAATTGACTATTCATTTTAAAAATTGACATTATTTTGTACCACACACAAAAATTTCATTGAAGTTAATTAAATTGTAGACCTAAATGTGAAAGGCAAAATCATAAGGTGTAATTTAGGAGAATGTATTCATGACCCTAGGTAAAGAAAAGATATCCTAAGCAGAACTAAACACAGAAGAAAAAGTTGACCAATTGAATTACATTAAGATATAGACCTTCTAGTCATCAAAAGACACAACTGAGAACATAAAAAGGAAAGTCAAAGAACAGAAAAGGATATTTGTAATACATATGTTCAACAAAGAGCCCTATTCAGAGTAGAAAAGAGAGCCACTATAAGTCACTAAGCAAAAGAGACACAACCCAGTAAATCAGTAGGCAGGAGTCTTGAATAGGCAGCTCACAAAACAGACTATCCAAATAGCCATAAACAGAGGAAAGGTTCTTAACCTCCTATTAATTAGGGACTGAAAAGTAAATCTAAAATGAGGCATCTGTTCGATGAGCATTCATCCCTGCTGATAACAAAGGAGGGTAATGTCCCGAATAATTAATCACCTTTCCAAAAATTTCATATCCCAGTTGTTTTAAATTGTTCTTTTCTTTAGTCCATTTAAGGGCTTCCCTTGTGGCTCAGCTGGTAAAGAATCTGCCCACGATGCAGGAGACCTGGGTTCAATCCCTGGGTTGGGAAGATCCCCTGGAGAAGGGAAAAGCTACCCATTCCAGTATCTGGCCTGGAGAATTCCATGGACTGTATAGCCCACAGGGTTGCAAAGAGTTGGGCACGACTGAAAGGCTTTTAAAGATTATTTGTCCTTTTAAAGATTATTTGATAATCTGTAGGATTCTTTAGTATCCTGCACGGTAATAAAAGATGTGAAGAAGTTTATGAAACAACAAAAACTCTAATGATTTCTTTCCAGATCCGCCAATGGCATCATCAGGGACTTCCCCTTGGTCAGTATTCAACAGAGAATGCCATCTTGATCAAGAACGGCCTGCAGTGGCCACTGCTGATTGACCCACATAAGCAAGCACACAGTTGGATCCGTCAGATGGAAGGATCTAGGCTGCAGGAGCTCTCCACTGAGGATAGCAATTACATCCAAACAATTGAGAATGCTATGAAAACAGGAGGGAGTGTCCTCTTGCAGGTATTTAGACAAAATGACCTAATTCCAGATAGCTGACACACAGATTGTAAGTGATAGGTAACTTTGTCAAGGGAAAAAATGATAAATAAATAAGTGCATAAATAATTACATTAAATATTTTCAATATTTAATTCTCTCACATCTTTCATTGGTGTCTAGACATTAAAGATTTACATGTTTTAAATGCTGTGCCTTTTCAGCTGCTTTATTTGTTGTAAAATGAATTTTTTCTTTATTTTATTTATTTTCAGAATCTTCCTGAAAGATTACCTCCAAGTTTAAAGGAAATTTTGAAGAAGGATATCTACCAGAGAAGAGGACAATACTTCATAAAGATTAATGATTCTGAGATTGAATACAATTCCAAATTTAGGTAATGTCTTTCATAGCTGAATTGACTCAAATATTTATACTTTTAAAGATTGATAATATCGTAGGTCCCATATTTCAGCCCTGATAAGGCTCTCCTGGTGGAAAAAGTCAGATTGCACTTTGAGCATTCTTTTTGTTTTTGTGTTGCCAGTAGCCCATAATAGTAAACAGAAAGGAGAACAGATTTTTATGTATAAAGTCATCCCAAACCAATATTTTCAAACGTGCCTGATGGAAGCTATGGGTTCTATGAAGAGTCTTCAGAAGCAGTGCAAGAAGGGCAGCAATCAGGAATCCCAGCCCCACTTGAACTCATGAACCTCAGTTTGATCTGTTTGCACAATATTTTATTTGGGCAGGAAAAGCTTCTACTTCTTTGAAAAACAAAATCCACTTCTGCTACCTAGAGCAAAAAGATATTTTGCCTAGGCAGATAAAAACATTGTGTCCATGTTCCAAGCAGTTATGGGCCTCCAGGAAACCAATTCATCAACATATTTCACAAAGCACTATTATATAGCCAAATTTAATTACAACAAAAATACAGTTCCCAAGGGAATAAGACTTTGTATTATCAGTTATGTGCATTCTCTCCTTCAATTCATAATCAAAAGATTATAGTAAGCAAGTAATCAGTAATGAGAAGTAGAAGATGATTTTAATGGTCCCTAGCCTGGTGCCTTTAACTTCTTCACAGAGACTCTGACAGACTGACTTCTTACCAAGCTGTCCTGACTCTTAAACTTGTTGGTCAGTGAATCCTCTAACTTGGGCAGAGCTACCAAATTCTCACTCCTCAACTAATTCTCACTCCCTAGAATTCTCCCTTTTTAGCCTCCTTCCTTCTGTTAGTAAAACATTTTCCAAAGTATGTTTCTCAAAGCATCATTTCCAGGGATTTAGTTGGGGTGGGAGTGGGGGGGTCACTCGAAAAAGGAATTCTGCATTTTTTTAAAGAGCTGGGTTAAACAAAGTTAAACAAGATTCTTTCCTACAAGGACTTAAAATTTCTTTATTTGTTGAACAAATCCTCTTCAGAAAATAGTGTTCTACAGAATGCACTTTGGAAAGCACTGTGTTAACACACTCTTTCTCACTGAATGCAGCCTGATTGATTAAACAACAGCTTAGAAATATTACTGAAGTAACATTGCTCTGAACCGATAGCCTCGTCCTCATGTTTGAATTGCATGTTTGAAGAGGTGGTGGAGGGACTATTTTAGAGCGCAGATGACGACAGATTCCCCTCTGTCACTTGCTAGCCATGTGATATTGGCAACTTTTTTAACCTCTGTAAACCTCAATTTCACCCTTTGTAAAATGTTGTTGTTTCGTTGCTAAATAATGTCTGACTCTTTTGCGACCCTATGGACTGTAACTTGCCATGTTCCTCTGTCCACGGGTTTCCCAGGCAAAGATACTAGAGTGAGTTGTCATTTTCTTTTCCATGAGATCTTCCCAACCTGGGGATCAAACCTGTGTCTCCTGCATTAGCCAGCGATTCTTTACCACTAGGCCACCAGGGAAGTCTGGTGCAGCCCAAAATACTGGGTTGCTATGAAAACTAAAAATGATCCAGAATCTGAGCACTCTTGAATGCTTCCACTGGTGCCACATAGCTCCAAGCCACCATCACTATCTCTCACATTTTAACCAGTCTCCCGTCTTCCTTCTTGTCCCCGGTCTTCCTTCTGCACAGGCTACTCTCCAGACAGTAGCTAGAGTGGTCCTCTTATAAAACATCATGTCTCTCCTCTTCTCAAATTCCTCCATTGGCTTCTTGCTCACTCAGGGTGAAAACCATAGTCTTTACAATGATCTAGTAGCAAATCAAAACTCCCATTATGTAGCATTTTTTCCTCTTCCTTATGCTTAGACCAAATATGTACATAATTTATGGTTGTATTTTTAAAGCTCTAGATAATACTTAGTATAAACTGAGAGCCTACTTTGTGCACAAGGCTGAATAAAACTAAAAATTAATCTTGTTTAATTCCAGAAGAAATATTTTTTGTTATTAAATAAATGTGTTTCATTTTTTTCTTCTGCATATCCTTTGAATAATAACTGGTGTCTTTCTCACGTTTTAGGTTATATGTATCTACAGAAATAGACAACCCCTATTTTCCTCCATTCATTTATAGCTTTGTTACTATGATAAACTTCACAGTAACATTCCAAGGTTTTCAAGATCAACTCTTATCTATTGTATTAAGTCATGAAGTTCCTCATTTAGAAAATCAACGTTTCCAGCTCTTAGAGAGTATTCCCTTGATGCTAAGACTCTTGAAGAACTGGAGCAAAAAACATTAAATTTACTAGAGAATGCACAAGGTAAGTTAAGATCTTTAGTGATATTAGTAGACCCTTGCATACCTTTGTAAAGGACAGAATAAAAGTTGAAAGGACTATTCTGAATTGTTACCAAGTGTGCGCGTGCTAAGTCACTTCAGTCCTGTCTGACTCTTTGCGACCCTAGGGACCATAGCCTGCCAGGCTCCTCTGTCCATGGGATTCTCCAGGCAAGAATACTGGAGTGGGTTACCATGCTAACCTCCAGGGATTCTTCCTGACCCAGAGATCGAACTCATGTCTCTTACATCTCCTGCATTAATTAGCAGCGGGTTCTTTATCACTAGTGCCACCTCGGTGGTTCCATAGGAAATTCCAAAGATTTTAGAAGCTCTGTGCCAAAAATGGGAATGAAGACCAAAGATATATTTCATATTAGAAATCACAAAATAAAGTATATGAAACTATGAAGCTTACTATGAAACTTTAAATACACATTTATACCTGGAAAGATCTGGCTTTGTTCCTTTTCTAATTACATGTAAAAGCTGTTTCTTAGTAACCCATGACTAAGCTGTTCTATTAATCACAAGACTAGTTACATAGACAAGGTTTCCATATCTGTTTCTCATGCAAGATTGGAATCATACTTGTTAACTTCTTGGGGAACAAAATCAAAACATCTAGGTATTATATAAAATACATTGAAAGTGACACAATTGATCTAATGAGATTCAGGAACACAGCCTCTCATTTTCTGACAAATGTCATATTTTGCTATAATCTTTTCCTAAACCGGACAAACAATAGTTTTAACAAGACAAAGGAAAACTTCATTATGATAACACACATTCAGTTCAGTTCAGTTGCTCAATTGTGTCCGACTCTTTTCGACCCCATGAATCGCAGCACGCCAGGCCTCCCTGTCCATCACCAGCTCCCGGAGTTCACTCAGACTCACGTCCATCCAGTCAGTGATGCCATCCAGCCATCTCATCTCTGTCATCCCCTTCTCCTCCTGCCCCCAATCCCTCCCAGCATCAGAGTCTTTTCCAATGAGTCAGCTCTTCGCATGAAGTGGCCAAAGTACTGGAGTTTCAGCTTTAGCATCATTCCTTCCAAAGAAATCCCAGGGCTGATCTCCTTCAGAATGGACTGGTTGGATCTCCTTGCAGTCCAAGGGACTCTCAAGAGTCTTCTCCAACACCACAGTTCAAAAGCATCAATTCTTCTGTGCTCAGCCTTCTTCACAGTCCAACTCTCACATCCATACATGACCACAGGAAAAACCATAGCCTTGACTACACGGACCTTAGTTGGCAAAGTAATGTCTCTGCTTTTGAATATGCTATCTAGGTTGGTCATAACTTTTCTTCCAAGGAGTAAGCGTCTTTTAATTTCATGGCTGCAGTCACCATCTGCAGTGATTTTGGAGCCCAGAAAAATAAAGTCTGACACTGTTTCCACTCTTTCCCCATCACTTCATTTCCCATGAAGTGATGGGACCAGATGCCATGATCTTCGTTTTCTGAATGTTGAGCTTTAAGCCAACTTTTTCACTCTCCTCCTTCACTTTCATCAAGAGGCTTTTTAGTTCCTCTTCACTTTCTGCCATAAGGGTGGTGTCATCTGCATATCTGAGGTTATTGATATTTCTCCCAGCAATCTTATTCCAGCTTGTGTTTCTTCCAGTCCAGCGTTTCTCATGATGTACTCTGCATATAAGCTAAATAAGCAGGGTGACAATATACAGCCTTGATGTGCTCCTTTTTTTAGTGCACTATATTCTGTTATTATGCCTTTAGCATTTATTCCCTATCAATTGTTTTTCTTTTTAGAGTCTGAGATATTTTTAAAAGGCTACAACCTTTTACAGATAGTACACTTAATAAAAATTGTTCTTGGAAAAAGCTCAATAAAACACCCCTTGATTTTGAACATATTTTTTTCCTCCTTTCCAAGTTTTAGTAAAAACTTTAGATTATCCTTACCATCTTTTTGTAAATATTTTATATTTGGTTGACTCCTCACCCCCTGTTGGGAAAGGTGAATCAAGGGTAGTGACTATAAGAAGCAGCCCACAGTTTAGATCTAGATGTAACGTAGACTGCTTCACCTGCCTCAATGAGAATATGGTTTCCAGATCTTCAAATGTAATAATCCCACGATTCCTTTCAACGGCCATGTCAAGCTATGTTTAGTTCTGGATGCCACATTTAAAGAGGGCTTTTCTCAAATTGTATCCAGAGGTGAGCATCAAGGGGTCTAGAAATTGTATCACCGAAAATATTTCTCCTTTTGACACTAATTTCTCATTTAAATGCTTTCTTTGCTGCAATCACCCTTTGTGTTTTTTTTCAATCTGACTTTATTGAGGCCTTCGATGGCTAAGTCAAAGATCTCTCTTGGAAAATGTCATGTTGCACTAGAAAATATGGGGGTTATTTGCAAGTATCTTTTGATATTGATTTCTAACATAATTCCACAGTGATAAAAGATCACACTGTATGATTTCAATACCTTTAGACCATGAATTTTTTTACACCTTGTTTTATGTTCCTAGTTTTTATGGCTCCTAGTTTACAGTCTATGGGAACTTGAGTAGAATTTGTATCCTACTGTTGTGTAAAAATCATATAAATCTTAACTCTGTGGAATTGATTCACAGTGCTTTTCAGGTCTACTATATTCTTCTACTTCTTTGTGTAGTCATTCTATTCATTTTTGAGAGTTTGATATTGAAACTCCAACTAAAAATCTTAATGTATCTACTTAAAAAAATTGTAAGATAGATAACCAACAAAGACCTACTGCATAGCCCAGAGAACTCTGCTAAATATTCTTTAATAACCTAAATGGGAAAAGAATTTGAAAAAAAAAAAAATAGGTACCTGTATATGTACACCTTTCTTAGTTGTACACCTGAAACTAACATTGTTAATCAACTATATTCCAATATAAAGTAAAAAAAAAAATTATAATTAAAAAAACAAAAAACACTTGAAGGAATTCCTTGGTGGTCTTCCAGTGGTTAGGACTTCATCTTTCACTGCCTAGGGCATGGGTTCAACCTCTGGTTGGGGAAATAAAATCTTGCGAGTCATGTGTCTTGACCAAGAAAAAAAAAAAGAGCACTTGAAAAATGGGAATAGCTCTACTATAAAACAGTAGAGTTTAAAATGGGAATATGAAAGTTGTCTTACACATTTGAAAGGGGTAGAACTGTTATGTGTGTTTCTAAAGCAGTATTTTCTTTTAAAGTGAGTAGCAACCCATTAGTGGAATGAAAAATCACTTTATTGATCATTATCAACCTTGTTTATAAAATAGAACACAATGGAAAATACCAGAGTACATCACATAAAATAATGATGCTGTTGTTATTTTCTGAAAATTTTATTTTCATTTTCTGTGTGTATAGAAGATCAAGTGGAAATGCATTCCTTATGATGAAATGGCTATTTATTATGTGCCTATAATAAAAATAAAATCCTCAAACATTAAAGTATTATAAAGAAGAGACTAGAGGATGGGAAGGGGGAGGCATCAGTTCAGTTCAGTTCAGTTCAGTCGCTCAGTCGTGTCCGACTGTTTGCGACCCCATGAATCGCAGCACGCCAGGCCTCCCTGTCCATCACCAACTCCTAGAGTTCACTCAGACTCACGTCCATTGAGTCTGTGATGCCATCCAGCCTTCTCATCCTCGGTCGTCCCCTTCTCCTCCTGACCCCAATCCCTCCCAGCATCAGGGTCTTTTCCAATGAGTCAACTCTTCGCATGAGGTGGCCAAAGTACTGGAGCTTCAGCTTTAGCATCATTCCTTCCAAAGAAATCCCAGGGTTGATTCCTTCAGAATGGACTGGTTGGATCTCCTTGCAGTCCAAGGGACTCTCAAGAGTCTTCTCCAACACCACAGTTCAAAAGCATCAATTCTTCAGCGCTCAGCCTTCTTCACAGTCCAACTCTCACATCCATACATGACCACAGGAAAAACCGTAGCCTTGACTAGACAGACCTTAGTCGGCAAAGTAATATCTCTGCTTTTGAATATGCTATCTAGGTTGTCATAACTTTTCTTCCAAGGAGTAAGCGTCTTTTAATTTCATGGCTGCAGTCACCATCTGCAGTGATTTTGGAGCCCCCAAAAATAAAGTCTGACACTGTTTCTACTGTTTCCCCATCTATTTCCCATGAAGTGATGGGGCCAGGTGCCATGATCTTCTTTTTCTGAATGTTGAGCTTGAAGCCAACTTTTTCACTCTCCTCTTTCACTTTCAACAAGAGGCTTTTTAGCTCCT